>CM073774.1:110886604-111072115 GCA_037158775.1 Hetaerina titia
CACCCTAGTGATCGAGTGGTTGAAAGTTTGTTTTATTATTTTTTATTGATTTTATTATTATAATTTTATTTCTTTAATTATTTGTTTCGAATTTGTGCGTGTGTCATGTTTTTTCATTATTATTATTTATTTATTTAAATTTATTATAATTATTCCATTTATTTATTTATATGTATTATTATTATGTTTTATTGTTATTTGGTGCCATTAAAATTTACGGTCCCAGTATTTTTTGTTTACAAAAATCTGTAGTTTTTTCATTTCATTGGCCAGCTGTCCGCGTATTAGGCACGTGTGACAAAGTCTAAAAACCGTTTCGCCATTTACGTTTGGCCCTCATTGGTTTCTCTCGTAAGGTGATCATGGCAACATTCTCCACGCATGGTAATGGATAGTACAGTGCAATGTTGATGCAGAGGTCGTATTGTACTCCTTCTAACATATAGCCAAATAAGACTTGAACTGGTGGGTTAGTTAGTTTTTAACTTTAAGAAATGAGAAACGTAGTGGTTTCCTTGCTTGACAGAACGAAGTGGCGTTTTTTCCTCCACTTCATCGGTACTTTTACTCGCTATTTCATTCCTTCGCGTTAAATTGAATGAATAAACATGCTACTTCAACAAATTGGTGGGATACTATTCTTGCTTATAAAAATGAAACTTTTTTTCTGCAAATCCTCACATGACGTAGCCTTTGCCTTTTTTGGAATAGGAACTAACACTGATCTTACAAAATCTTCCGGCCAGGTTCCTTCCTCATAGATACTACGAATCAGTCCATATAGAGTCTCCTTCCCACATTTTCCTAAACATTTCAACATTCCACAAGAATGTTGTCATCCCCCACGGCTTTATTTGCTTTCATCCCCTTTAATGCCTTTCTATTTCATCGTCGAGTATGCCTGGACCTAAGCTATCTTCTTCTACGTCATGTTCCTTTTCTATGTCTAACCTTGTTGGCCTAAGTCCTTTACCATAAAGTGTTGCTAGATATTCCTTCCATCTCTATTGAATGGTTTCTGGTTCAACTATTATCTTACCCAACTTATCTTTAACTGCTAGCACAGATCTTGCCTTCCCAATAATAACTCAACGTGGCTGTATACAGCACCAAATTCATCCTTCCTCTGTAAATTTTTCGCATCCTCGCAATGCGTTTTCCACCATTCTTCCTTTGCTTTATTGGTGGCCCTTTTCAATTTATTGTTTAACTCTTTGTAATTCATTTTGCCTGATTCTGTGTTTACATTCTTCCATGTTCCTCCCTCACCCATCTTTGCAACCATCTCATCCATGACGCATGGTTTCCTTATTCTTTTCCCGTTAACGGTCCCTATAGTGTATTTTGCGGCTTGCGACATCCCTTGTTTGATACATACCCATTTTTCTTCGATAGTACTCAGTTCTTTACCGTGATCAATCATTTTCTCTACAGGCTGCTGATACTCCTTCCTTGTCAATCCATTTAATGCTTCTACATCCCATTTCCTAACCCGCCGCCCTTGCCTTATCTTCTTGAAAGGGACGCTACATTTCAAAACAACTAAATTGTGTTCAGAGTCCGCATCCGCACCCGGGAAACAGCGAATGTATCACACTGTTCCTAAACCTGTGCCAAACCATAATATATTCTATCTGATACTACTGATAGTTGTGTCCATCCATAAACCTACCTTAACCGGTAGATTATCTAATAGAAATAATATATTATTATTAGTTAATCTACCGGTTAAGGTAAGTTTTTTAATGGACACAACTATACAAAAACCATTTTATAACTCCAAACAAAACCCGATTCAGCAAATTAATCTACATCAGGTCCCTCTTAATATCTGTGTACTGCATTCCTCCCTTCATCCCGTCCAACATCCCTATCCTGATCCTACCCTTTCCTCGCTTGCCCAACATTCTCCCCTCTATTACCTTTTTCAACATTCCACTACCGCTCAATACGCCTTTCATCCATTTTTCCTGCCTCCATAGGATTTCTCTCAACAAGCCCCTCTCCTCACCCACCATCTCCAATACTTCCTCATTTGTTTTCCTTTCGGTCCATTTCAACTTCTCCATTCTTCTCCACACCCACATTGCAAAAGCCTCCAATCTACGTTTATCCTCCTGCTTCAGTAACCACGTTTCCGCGCCGTACATAGTTACGCTACATATCAGAGTCATTACGAGTCTTGTCTTAACACGCCTTGTTTGTCTTGTTTTAAAACGCCCAAGTGCTCCGAATGATTTGCCAAAGGAAGGCTATAGGGAGCTGTTTCACACAGCAAATGAGAAATAGACAATACACACAAGAAGAGGGGACATAATTGGTAGCACATCCACCCGGCAAGAGGAAGGTCCGGTGTTCAAATCCGGGTTAAAGAAATATTTTTACATTCGTGATCCGCTCAAAAAACCGCCTTCCCCACATGTCCTGTGTTCGCCTCTTATTTGTTTTCATATCCCCGTTCCTTATACCTATTTCTATTTTTGAATGAATATTTGTGCGGCTTATGGTGGGACTTCGTATTTGAATGTGTATCTGGCCAATGTGGCTCCTCTCTTCTTCTGCCTATGCGTGCCATGAAACGTACTGTTCCTATTCTCATATGTTACTATATGCTTTCTAACCAACTATCCCCTCTTCTTGTGTCTATGGTCTATTTCTCCTTTATGTATGTATGTATATATATATATATATATATATATATATATATATATACATATATATATATTATTAGGTAATCTACCGGTTAAGGTATGTTTTTGGATGGACACAACTATCAAGTAAACATTTTGTGACTCCCCACCTAGCAAACTAATCTATATCAGGTCCCTCTTCATCTCGGTGTACCTCCTCCCTCCCCTCATCCCGTCCAACATCCCTATCCTGCTCCTATCCTTACCTCGCTTGCCCAACATTCTCCCCTCTATTACCCTCTTCAACATTCCACTACCGCTAAATACGCCTTTCATCCATTTTTCCTGCCTCCATAGGATTTCTTTCAAAAAACCCCTCTCCTCACCCACCATCTCTAGTACTTCCTCATTTGTTTTCCTTTCGGTCCATTTCACCTTCTCCAATCTTCTCCACACCCACATTTCAAAAGCCTCCAATCTACGCCTATCCTCCTGCTTCAGCGACCACGTTTCCGCGCCGTACATAGCTACGCTCCATATCAGAGTTTTTACGAGTCTTGTCTTAACATCCCTACTCAACGTCCCCGTCATCAACTCCCTCCTCCTTGAGAAAGCCTCCTTGCCTAGCGCAATTCTTCTCCTTACGTCCCTACCACTTTGACCGTATTGGTCCAAAACACTTCCGAGATATGTAAAACGTTCTATGGATCTATGAGGAAGGAATCTGGCCGGAAGATTTTGTGAGATCGATGTTAGTTCCTATTCCAAAAAAGGCAAAGGCTACGTAGTACGTAATAAATTAACGAAAAAATAGAGCCGGTAGAACAGTTTACATATCTCGGAAGTGTTTTGGACCAATCCGGTCAAAGTGGTAGGGATGTAAGGAGAAGAATTGCGCTAGGCAAGGAGGCTTTCTCAAGGAGGAGGGAGTTGATGACGGGGACGCTGAGTAGAGATGTTAAGACAAGACTCGTAAAAACTCTGATATGAAGCGTAGCTATGTACGGCGCGGAAACGTGATCGCTGAAGCAGGAGGATAGACGTAGATTGGAGGCTTTTGAAATGTGGGTGTGGAGAAGAATGGAGAAGGTGAAATGGACCGAAAGGAAAACAAATGAGGAAGTACTAAAGATGGTGGGTGAGGAGAGGGGTTTGTTGAGAGAAATCCTATGGAGGCAGGAAAAATGGATGAAAGGCATATTGTGCGGTAGTGGAATGTTGAAGACAGTAGTAGAGGGGAGAATGTTGGGCAAGCGAGGAAAGGGTAGGAACAGGATAGGAATGTTGGATGGGATGAAGGGAGGAAAGAAGTACATAGAGATGAAGAGGGATCTGATGTAATTTAGGTTGGTGGATTGGGTTTTGTTTGAAGTTACAAAATATGTATTTGATAGTTGTATCCATCCAAATTCCTACCTTAACCGGTAGATTACCTAATTATAATATATATACATATATATACATGTATATACATATATATACCCATATATACATGTATATATAGATATACTGCCTTGAACAAAAAGTTCCCGGAATAACCACCGTGTGGCGCTCCCATTGTTCCGATTTGAGTTCTGTTTTTTTTTGTTAAATTGGTACATCTGTTTTTGATATTCCCTTTAAATCTTAGTGTCATAACTTGACATTTGCAAAAGTTACGTAGCCAAGAGTACATCTATCTCTGTGTGTGTTGGCGATTTTTTACAATTGCAGAAATGGATTTCAATTTGCAACAACGAACTTCTATTAAATTTTGCGTAAAAAACGGAGTTAGTGGCGCACGGACGTTGGAAATGTTGGAAAAGTGTTTCGGCAACGATTCTCTAAAAAAAACTGTCGTTTACCAGTGGCACGAGCGGTTCAGAAGTGGTCGTGAGTCAATCGAAGATGATGAACGCAGTGGCAGACCATCGACATCGAAAGTCCGTGAACAAATTGATAAAGTAAAAGAAAGGTTGGTCAATAACCGCAAATTAACCATCAGAGAAATAGCGGAGGACTTGAACATTGCCTTTGGATCCGCCCAAGACATTTTGGTTAATGATTTGGGTTTCCGTCGTGTAGCAGCAAAGTTGGTGCCAAAAGACCTCAATTTCATGCAAAAAAGAGACCGTGTTGACGTCGCAAAAGACATGATTTGCGAGGCTGAATCCGATCCCACATTCATCAAAAGGATCATTACTGGAGACGAGACGTGGGTTTATGAGTACGACACGCAATACAGACATCAGGCAAGTGAATGGCGTTCAACAAATGAGCCGAGACCAAAAAAACCACGTCGTTTTCAGTCAAAAAAGAAGGCAATGCTGACGGTTTTCATGGATTACAACGGTGTAGTGCATCATGAATTTTTGCCAGAAGGCCAAACAGTAAACAAAGAGTATTATTTGGGCGTTATGAGACGTTTGCGTGAAGCAATTCGCCGAAAGAGACCAGAAATCGTCGCACAGTTCGTCGAGACCGTCGCACAGTGCTATCATTATTCGTAATTTTTTGACGAAAAATGCAACAAATACCATCCAAGAGCCACCGAATTCACCTGATTTGGCTCCCTGAGACTTCTTTCTGTTCAATCGAGTTAAAAAACCATTACGGGGAACGCCTTTTAGCAGCCGAGAAGAAGTAATGGAAAAATCGCACGAAGCACTGATGGACATACCGAAAACCGAATATAAAAAATGTTTCGAGGATTGGATCAAGCGCTGGCATAAGTGTGTTGCAGTCGATGGGGATTACTTTGAAGGGGACAATATAGATTTAGATGAATAAACTTGTATTTTTAATTTTCTGAATTAATCCCGGGAACTTTTTGATCAAGGTAGTATAGAACTATAAACACAGTAATCAACCCGAAGGTCGGTTTAGTAGGTGATGGTAGAGCTCACCCATGTACCAAGCCCGACGGCGTGTGAATATTCACACATCAGGGTAGGGGGGCCAGTTCCTTTCCCTGTGCCGGTTATGGTTTCCCAGAATGATCTGGTACCAGAAAAATCAACAAGCTAGGGCGGAGCTGCAGGTGCCCAAAGTGCCTTGCCCGGGAATCGAACCCGGGACCCTCCGGTCAGCAGTCCAACGCTCTACCCGCTAGACCACCGCGACCCGCAGATATATATATATATATATATATATATATATATATATTTCAAACTTAGACAGTAACACACAGCACGAGAACACATAAAAAGAACACTCACAATAATATCTTGATAATTTCGACGGACTTGAGCTCCGTCTTCTTCGGAAGATAAGATATGACTACTCATAGTACTCATAGACTACTCATGACTACTCATGTAGTCATATCTTATCTTCCGAAGAAGACGGAGCTCAAGTCCGTCAAAATTATCAAGATATTATTGTGAGTGTTCTTTTTATGTGTTCTCGTGCTGTGTGTTACTGTCTAAGTTTTTTATTCAACACTTCCGTGTTACTTCGAAGAAATCATCTATCTATCTATCTATATATATATATATATATATATATATATATATATATATATATATATATATATATATATATATATATATATATTTATATATATATATATATATATATCCCCTACGCTGATGTGTGATTTTCACACGCCGTGGGGCTTAATACTTGATGTACTCAACCATCCCCTACCACACCGACTACTGTGTTTATGCCTTGAATTTATATGCATAAATTATTTTTTAGTAATCTTCTGGTTACCGTAGGTTTTCGACGGACTTAACCACCAAATAAATATTTTGTTTTTCCCAACAAAACCCAATCCAGCAACGTACTCTACAACAAGCCCCTCTTCATTTCCCGATTCTTCCCTTTCTCCCGTCCAACATTCGCATCTCGTTTCTTTGTCCCTGCCGTTTCCTCATTTGCCTAATTTTCTCCCCTCTATTACAGTCTTCGACATCCCACTGGCTCTCAATACGCCCTTCATCTAGTTTTCCTCCCTTCTTAGGACTTCTCTCAACAAGCGGACCTCTCGACCAGCCAGCACTCACAAAAGGCGTGTGCTTTTTCGGGTGAACCCGTCCTCCTGGGTCAATTAAGGAGGCACACTGGGGAAGTAAGCGCCCCCCTTCCCTCACAGGGAACCAATGCCCTGTTATAATAATTTATTGACTCCGCCGCTCAAGGCTTATTCATGGTGGGTCCCACCCGACGGGCAAAGCAAAGCATTGGGATGATCAGTGCGGTTGCTCTGGCGTATTTCGGCCTAATACTAATGCTCCGTTTGAACGGACTTCCCTTCGCTAAAGAGGAAGGCGACGGCCATGTGTGCGCGAGCCCTTGTGCTCGCGTCCTCGCTTCGGGGCTCCTTCCGCCGCTCTGGCGGCCGGTCGGCGACAGAACCGCCACGCCGGGTGGGCGGGAGCGGGGGCCGCGCACCCCCCCCCATCGCATTCCCGCGGGGAGACCGGAAATAAACCAAGCCACGTGGTGCGAGGGGAGGGTGGGGCGGCGGGGGATGCTGTTGTCATAGGACGGGGAGGGGGTGTAGGGCAATCGATGGGGTAGGGAGCTCGCAGACAGACGAGGATGGCCAGGCAGTTGCCTAGGAGACATTATCCTTGGATTGGGTGCAGGGGCCGGACTGCATGCCGTAGAATCCACCACACACGATGGAGACAATGAGATCACTAATCTTGAGGAATATAGAACACAATCAGGACGTATTTGCCTGTTTCGTATATTTCGAAAAGGCGTTTGATAGAGAGAATTGGGAAAAATGAATGTGTGTATTGCAGAAAATAGGAATGGATTGGAGGGACAGGAGATTGATTCGCAACCTGTACATGTCCCAGACTGCTCAGGTGCGAGTGGGGAACGGAGAGTCCGGATGGGCAGTGTTACGAAAATGGGGTAAGGCAGGGTTGCTCATTGTCACCGGTGCTGTTCAACGTATTTGAGGACGAAATGATTAAAGAGGCATGGGCAGAATTGGAGGTAGGAATGAAAGTCGGGAGGGGAATTGATACGATGACTGTTCATTAAGTAAGGCCCGTTTGGTCACAGGAAAAAATATACTCATACGGAACACATTTTATTGGCACTTTTAGTTAGCTACAAACCTACTTCACTTATCTACATAATCGCCGTTCACTTCTAAGCATTTTTCGTATCGCTGCACCAGCTTCTTTAACCCCTCTGCATAGAAACTCGCCGCCTGAGGGTTGAACCAATCGACAACGCCATTCTTGAGTTCCTCTTCAGTTTCGAAACGTTGTCCACTGAACCACTGTTTCAAGCGCAAGAAGAGGAAGTAGTCGCTGGGTGTAAGATCAGGACTGTACTGTGCGTAGTTTAAAGAATTCCCAACGACCCAAAAACGCTCGTCCACTGGACATTCTTTGCTCTTTGTGGTGGTCGGTGAACATTTTCGGTACCCACATTGCACGCAATGTGTGGTAATTGAGGTTTTCCGTAACAATACTGTAGACAGTACTGCGTCCAAGTTGAGGAAATTGTTCAGCCGGGCCATTAATTGTCAATCGACGATCACATCGCATTTTTTGCTCCACTTGCGAAACAATTTCATCGGTCAGAATACTGGGCCTACCACTTCGCTCTACGTCATGGACATTGGTTCGTCCATTTTTAAAATCACAGCACCATTGTCTAGCCTTTCCTTCACTCATAACTGTAGGTTTATAAACTAGGCATAATTCTCGATGAATTTCAGCAGCCGACAATCCTTTTGCATACAAGAAACGTATGAGAGAACGCACTTCACAGCTGGCGGGATCAACGATTGTCGCGGACATAGTTATTTGCATGCACGGACAAGCAAACGACTTCTGAAACAAAACAAATGCTGCTATAGCTTCTCAATTAATCAGTAGATGGCGCTGCAGGAGCAAAACTGTGTTCTGAAACGCCAATATTTAAATATATAACACTTATATAAGTACTTACTTTAAGAATACGCATCGTAAAATCGGTTAGGTTTGCTGATGACCAAGCATTAGTTGCTCAGTCAGCCAAGGGGTTGCAAGCATTGCTGAGTGAGTTTCAGGTTCAGTGCGATAAATATGGGATGAGAATCAATATTAATAAAACAAAGGTTATGCGATTTTCCAGAAAGAAAAGGCTAAGCGAAACATTAAAATAGGAGGAGAATAAGGCTAAGCTAAATATTACAATAAGAGGAGAAAAAATAGAGCAGGTAGAACAGTTTACGTATCTAGGAAGTGTTTCGGACCAATAAGGTCAAAGTAGTAAAAGGTTCCGCACCGTACATAGCTACGCTCCATATCAGAGTTTTACCTAGTCTTGTCTTAACATCTCTACTCAACGTCACGTCATCAACTCCCTGCTCCTTGAGAAAGCCTCCTTGCCTAGCGCAATTCTTCTCCTTACGTCCCTACCACTTTGACCGTATTGGTCCAAAACACTTCCGAGATATGTAAACTGTTCTACCTGCTCTATTTTTTCCCCGCCTATTTTAATATTTAACTTAGCCTTTTTCTTCCTGGAAAATCGCATAACCTTGTTTTATTTATATTGATTCTCATCCCATATTTATCGCACTGAACCTCCAATTCACTCAGCAATGCTTGCAACCCCTTGGCTGATTGAGAAATTATTGCTTGGTCATCAGCAAACCTAACAGATTTTACGAATTCCCCTCCGACTTTCATTCCTACCTCCAGTTCCTCCCATGCCTCTTTAATCATTTCCTCCACATATACGTTGAACAGCACATCTACATCTACATAATACCGCGCAAGCCGCCACAAGGGCGTGTGGCGGGGGGTGTTAGGTCACCACCAAAAAAAGGAAAAAAGAAATATCGTATTACTGTAAACAGTAACTACATTACTGTAAACATTACTTAATGGCATGCGGGAAGGCTTTTGACACAACACACAGGAGGTTAGTGAAAGTGCATGCAGTTGAGTATAACTAATTGTTACCTATACGCCGAGGGTGGCAAGTGGCATTTTTGTTATCTCCGAGTGTGACCCTACAGTTGTTATCCCGTATTGTCCGTGGGAAGAAGGAGTCCTTGAGTCTGCTAGTCCTGGCATCTATTTCCAGAATTTTGTACCCATGATCCAAGCGACCAATGTATGTTGGAGCGCGAATAATTTTCGGGACCTCGGTGCTGAAACATGCGGATCCGAATTTATTTAGTAAGTTTAACCTAGCATTGAGTCGTCTATCATCCAATGATTCCTATCCCAACTCCATAAGCATTTCAGTGAGGCTTTTCGTTTTATCGTAACAGTTTTCCACGAAACGAGCTGCCCGGCGTTGGACCTTCTCAATTTCCCGAATGAGGCCTTTTTCACACGGAACCCATCCGCTACATGCATTATCTAAATGGGGCCTTACAAGAGCGTGATAACAACGTTCCTTGACCTTGGAGTCACTTCTGCCGACAATGCGCCTAATAAATCCTAATTTTGTATATGCTTGCCCGCAGACTTTACGTATATGGGTCCCCCAAGTTAAGCCTTAGTGAATGTAACACCTAGGTATTTCACCGTATCAACTACTTCAGTGGTCAACTCCAGCTAATTTGTAAACGAATCCCGTGGATCTTTTGAAGAAATTTACCACCGAACATTTATTACGATTTAAAGGCAATCCCCATTTTGAACACCATTCATTAATGCTATTTAAATCACGTGCTAGAGTTAAACGATCCTCATCCCCAGATATCTCCCGATAAATCACTGTGTCATCCGCGAACATCCTTATCTTACTTTTCACTTCGCGGTTCAGATCGTTAACAAAAATCAAGAATAGTAACGGTCCGATAACACTTCCCTGAGGAACCCCCGAGGTTACTCCTACGCTGGTAGAACTAGCGCCGTCAAGGACTACCCCCTGTTCCCGGTCTGAAAGGAAGTCATCAACCCAATTTATTGCCCCCTTGTGTATACCTGCGCCCTTTAATTTATGGATGAGTTTATCATGCGGAACCTTATCAAATGCCTTTTGAAAGTCTAAAAAGATCGCATCCACTTGCCTACCACTTTCACCCGATAAAAGTAAGTCATGTGTGAACAATCCTAATTGGGTCTCGCATGAGCGGGTTTTTCTGAATCCGTGTTGATTGTCACTTAAAAAGTTAATGTTATCAAGATGTCTCATTATGGAACTGACAATTATGTGCTCAAAAATTTTGCAACATATAGAAGTGAGAGAAATGGGTCTGTAATTGCTGGGGTCCTCCCTGTCACCACTTTTAAAAATAGGCGTTATTTGCGCGGTTTTCCAATTCTTAGGGACTTTGCACTCAGTCAGTGATTTGTTAAATATAAATTCGAGGTACGAGGCGATGTTAGGAGCTACGTGTTTTAGCACCCTAGCTGGTATGTTTTCGGGCCCCGGGGATTTGTCTGGTTTAATGTTTTTGAGCAATTTGGCAATTCCTTGCTCGTCCGCTATTATTTTTGCCATGGGTTCAGTATGTATTGTTTCTTGGAGATACGTGGTGGCTACATCGTTCGTGAAGATGCTCTGGAAGAATTGGTTTAGAATGTTGGCTTTAGCCTCACTGTCAGTATGAATGATATTGTTGCAGTCCCTTAAGCAAGCCACGGTTTGTTGACCCCCATTTACTTCCCTAACATATGACCAGAAAGCTTTGGGGTCAGTGTTCAAATACTCGCAGAGTACTTTACGTTTGAAGTTTGCAAAGCGCTACTTAATTGTGTTTTAGTTTCAATTTTAGAGGATCTATACTTGTCCAAAAGCTGTTTATTGTCCAAGGGTGATGAGTTCAGACCTGCTTTCTTTACCCTAGAATGTAACATTCTCTGCTTTCGAAGGGCTTTTTTAACGCCTTTGTTGTACCACCTGGGGTCGCGATTTGCTTTAACGTATTTTACAGGGATGAACTCTGTTATTCCTTTTTGCATAATTTGGACAAACTGTGTCCAAGTTTCTTCCACGGTGGCTAGACCTAAGCGCGTTTTGAAATCGTGTAGTGAATAGTTTAAATGGCTGGCAAAAGTTTTAAAATCTGCTTTGTGATAGTTATAAATTTTTCTTTTTGGCTTAACATTGTTTTTTATTTCTACGTTCAAGTTGATAATAACTGATTTATGGTCACTCATACCCTCGTCGGTTGATACACTATTAATGCGATCCGGTGTGTTCGTAAGAAATAAGTCCAATATGTTCTTTCCACGGGTGGGAGTGCGTACTGCTTGATGGAGCGAGTTTCTTTGAACCAATTTTAGTAAGAAATTGCAAGATTCGCGATCACGGGTCCGAGATTTAACGCTATTGCTGTCCCAGTCGATACCAGGGAGGTTAAAGTCACCACCAATTATATTGATGCATTTATTATTTTTGCTGGTAAATTTATTTATTTGTTCATTGAGGGTATTAAGTGTTTGAAAATCTGAGTCTGGGGGTCTATAGAAAGAGCATAAATTAATGTTGGGTTGATTGGATCGCAGTATGGTGCACCAAACACTTTCTATGTTATTATTTTCAAATGCAAGTTGTCTGCTTTCAAGATTACTTTTCACAGCCACGACAACTCCTCCTCCGGGTCTTGTACCTCTATCATGTCGGTAAATTGTAAAGTTTATTGGGAAAATTTCTTGGTCATTGATGTCATTACACAGCCAACTATCTGTGTCTAATATTATATCAGCCGAATGGCATTGGATTATGTCCTCGAGATCCGCTATTTTATTTTTGAGGCTTCTGCAATTTAATACAAGTATATTTAGATTGTTTTTCTCTTGAGTAACGCCCTTGTTTGTGTCTGACCGTAATTTACGACACGTTTGTGGAGAAGTGCATGTCAAATGTCTTTCTGCGTCAATGCCAGGGTTGCCGTTTATTTTTTCTTGTCGGTTGTATGTTGTATTAAAACAAGTTTGTGTTTGTTCTGTTATTTTTGGGATCTGTGAGGCGTAACCTGATCTCATGTGACAAAAAGCGCTGGATTCTACTTTATTTATCCCAATATATGACCTGCGCTATTGCCTTCCAACTAGGTGACAAGCACCGGTGACAATGGACAACCCTTCCTTACACCTCTTCCTAGCACTGCCCATCCGGACTCTCAGTTCCCCACTCGCACCTGAGCTGTCTGAGACATGTACAGGTTGCGGATCAGTCTCCTGCCCCTCCAATCCATTCCTATTTTCTGCAATACACGCATTAATTTTTCCCAATTCACTCTATCAAACGCTTTTTCGAAATCTACAAAACAGGCAAATATATATATATATATATATATATATATATATATATATATATATATATATATATATATATATATATATATAATAAAAAATATACATGTAAAATAAAAATAAAAAGGCGGGGAGGACCGAAGCCGAAAACCCTAACAACACGGAGACAACAGGGAGACACACAAAGCCAATGCTTACTCTGCGATGCAAATGTAAGGTGGAGGAAATGCGATGAATAATGAAATACTAACAACGCACGGCATAGAATACAGTCTCGCGAATGACGATTCAGAATAAATGAAATTGTATACTGACAATTATGAATCAGTTTGACAATATCTCATCGCCATTACTTATAGAAAATGTAGCGATGTTTCCGCCGTATCCCGGGGTGCGTCGGAGTGCAGTTTTTAGCCCACGCCTTCCTCCTCCATGGCTCCCTCCGGCTTGATTCCCTTCTGCCTTAACTTGCACATTCCCTTCTCCCCGGTTACGTACTTCCGACTGCTCGTACTCTTCCCTCTTCCCCGATCTAACTCCCCCACCCTACTCCCCTCTCTCCCGGCCTTTTCCGATTCGTTTTGTCCCTCTCGCCTCCATCGGGAGAGTATCGCCACAGACGCTTCACTTCCATCTTCCCCAAACCATTTCCCCGTCAAAAGTACTTATCTTTCTCCAATATCTTATTCCTCCAATTCTAAGCTGTCCCTCGCTCTCTTCTCTTTGTCCAAGGAAAACTAATACGAAGTCGGTGGCTTCACTTCCAGTTCAACGAAGAGACAGCACGCCTCCTCACGCGTCGATTCACCCATCTTTACGCCGGACCAATCCTCGCGCGGACACTCTCCACGCACCTTTATACTTCTCCAATTTCACGCAGGACAGCAGCACACTCGTCCGGAACGAGCGCGACCGCCAGACAGGCGGGGCGCGCCCTCTCTCGCGGCGGGTGCGGTGGTCGGGACGGGGGCGCCAGGGTTCGCAGGGCGTGCTATTCCCCCGCGGGGCACTCGGTGCAGAGGCAGGGGACCCATCGCTCATCCGACGCATGTGCCCGAACGCGGGCGACATTGGCGGCGGGAGTCGCGTTTGAGTGATCCTTCACTTGCGTTCCTCTCGCGCGATTCACGCCATGAGCTGTGCGGGGGACTTGCGGTTCGTTCATATTTTGGAGGGTGATCCGCAGTGCGCCACGCGCGCCTCCGATATGCCCACTCTTACGTCAAACACAGACCACTCCCACGGCAAAAAATAAACATCGCTCCCATTTGGATTTCCAAAATAGCTCATCATATTACAAACTAAAATCAAATATTCGACCCCTTTTCCGATTTGTCCAGAATTTTTGAGGAAATAGAAAACTCCAATCTTTCCCGTGTTCTCGGTCGAGTGGCCACACTTTTAGAGAAACTAGTTGGGGGCAGGAAAACACGAAAGATGGGAAGCGCACAGCAGAGAGCGCGCCAGGGAAACACATGTTTAAGAAATCAACTGTGGAAGGCGGTGTTAAAGGAACTGGAAATGTCACTACGACGATCGGGGAGAATTAATGGGGGATCCCCGAACGTAACAATCCTCCTATTCATCGTCGGCATTCCCCCAGTCAGACATACATCTCTCCGGCGCAAAGTGTGACAATGAGTGGGCGGGGGTTCGGGAAAGGCGTGGGTGTGGGGAGAAGGGGGAGAGGGCTTGGGGGTGGGGAGAAGGCTGGGGGGGGGAGAAAGGCTGGGGGGGTGGGGGGGGAGAAAGGCTGGGGGGGTGGGGGGGAGACAGGCTGGGGGGGTGGGGGGGGGGAGAAAGGCTGGGGGAGAGAGGGCTGGGGGGGTGGTCTCGACAAAGCCCTACGGGACGAGTTTCGGCTGAGTGGCTTTCTGCGCGCGATCCGATAAAATGGTAACGAGAAAGCAGAAGCGGCATAATGCAGCGAAAGGATGCCGTTTAATAGGCGGAATGCACCCTTTCTCTCTCTGCCATTCAAAGGGGACCCGTACCTGGGAGCCTCCTGCCAAGGAAAGAGTGAGTGGGGGCCATAATTAAGCGCCAGAGCGAAGATAGCGCCACTGTCTCCAGGGAAACAGAATGGGACTCCTCCAGGCACGCACGCACGAACCACGTCGGCGCACTGATCACAAGCCCCCCCCCCCAGGGAGACGCGTGAAAGGGGGGTGGGAAAAGGTGGGAATAACTTTTATGTTGTGATAAATACTAGTAAATAAATATGTTATTATTAAAAAACAATTGCGATGGAGACGGACATTTTTACGAATTTCATGTGTCAGGTTGCGATCAAATCAGAAATGAAGATACAAGGCAAATGATAAAACAATTGCGCAACCGTGGCAGCAACATGGAGGAGAAATGGGTTTCATAGCAAGACCGGTTGTGGGCGAGCGCAGATGGCGAGAGAGAGGGAGTTAACAAATCGATTCCTGTATCCTGAATAAGAAGAGGAGCTACCCGCGTCGAGAAAAGGAATTGAGAAGGACACCCAGGACCAATAGAAGAAGATTAGCAAGGCTGGAGAAAGGTTGAGACGCATCAAAAGCTGCAGGACGCACGAAATTTATCAATAAAATGAAATCGTTGCATGCTTAGAGCCAAAATAGATATCAATGAGGATTATAATTGATACACGGAAAAACTGTCTTTTCGAATGAGTAGTTAACGGTCTATAATAGTGATAACCATATCACAGTATTCAACCCGAAGGTCGGTTTGGTTTGCGACGGTGGAGTTCACCCAGTACTAAGCCCCACGGCGTGTCAAATTCACACATCAGGGTAGGGGGGCCAGTTCCTTTCCCTGTGCCGGTTATGGTTTCCCAGTAAGATCTGTTACCCGAAAAATCACATTGGGTGGAGCTGCAGGTGCCCAGAGTGTCTTGCCCGAGAATCGAACCCGGGATTCTCTGGTCAGTGGTCCAACGCTCCACACCTTGGACTACCGCGATCCACTATTATAGAGATACACCTTTGTGATCATACTGTCGAAAAATTACGGTCAATGAACTATCTCAAAATGAAATTGAGAAAACTCTTTTGTAAAGCACGAAAAAAGAATCGCAAACCTTTTGCTTCCACAGGAAATAAAATATAACTGTTGACTAGTTTCGATACATTGTGGCATCATCTGGAATATACAGTGCAGCGAAACTAGTCGACGGTAATATATTCTTTTCTGTGGAAACGCAAAGTGTTAAATTCTTTCTTCGTGCTTCACAAATGGATTTCCACAAAGTATCGGCCTCGACTATCTTTCAGAACTCTTTTGGCCTTGATTTTTAACTAATGGGACACGAAATGCACATATTTGATTTGGAACATCAATGAAGTCCTGGTAAATCAAGAAATTAATTAATTGAAGAGTCTTAGCCGAAATATTGGGTCGCTAAGAGACCTACTATATTTCCCTCGCTACCATTTAGAGCAAGGTTATGCAGCACGGTTTCCGAAAGGGTAGATGTTGCGAGAGACAACTTGCGCTTTTTGTTCATGATATTCTTACTTCGGAATAGAGCAAGGGACGCGATTTTTCTAGATTTTAAGAAAACCTTCGACAACGTACCGCATAATAAACTACTAAAAAAGCTAGAAGTATATGGCATAGATGAAAATATTATGTTTTGGAATAAACTTTTGTAACGGTCGCGTAGAAAGAGTAGTCATAGATGGAGTTAGCTCAAATGCAGTAGACATTTCTTCAGGTGATGCCTCGTATGCTGCGAGTATGAATGGAATCCTCACGAAGATGGATTGATCGCCATATTAGTTCGCGTGCAGCTTAGAGGAGGTGGATAAATGAGCAGGGTATCCAAAATATAAGAGCAGCTAGGCTGGGAATTACTCATCTACATCTACATCTACATAATACCCCGCAAGCCGCCGCAAGGGCGTATGGCGGGGGGTGTTAGGTCACCACCCAAAAAAGGGAAAAATAAATACCGCATTCAAAACCAACGCACACATGCAAAACCAACACACACATGCAAACCCCAATCCACAGCAGTGCACCCATTCATAGAAACATCCCATCATTCCACGAACATGCAAATACATATCTACCTCCCTTCACTCCACAAGCATGCAAGTACATACGCTTAACTACAACAAATAATTGTACCCCAGGATGCAGCAAGAAATTTATCAGGAACGTGCAAGCTAGATTTTAGTAAGTAGCTAGGCGAAATACCACCACCACAAGAACGTGCTACGTAAAACTCTATCCTACCCAAGGTGAGGAATCTGGCCCAACGCTGGAGGTAGGACGGCTCACCCACGGAGAGGGACAAGGGATGGAAGGGGAAATTTAGGGTACCAAAAGCAGAGGAAACAATACTGTAAAGAGCACTACATTACTTAATGGCATTCCAATACGAGCATGCCGGAACGGTTTTGACACAACACACAGGAGGTTAGTGGAAGTGCATGCAGTTGAGTTTCACTAATTGTTACCTAGACGCCGAGGGTGGCCAGTGGCGTTTATGGTATCTCCGAGTGTAACCCTACAGCTGTTATCCCGTATTGTTCGTGGGAAGGAGGAGTCCTTGAGTCTGCTAGTTCTGGCATCTATTTCCCGAATTTTGTATACATGACCCAACCGACCAATATACACGTATGTTGGAGTGCGCATAATTTTCGAGACCTGGGTGCTGAAACATGCGGTTCTGAAATTATTTAGTAAGTTTAACCTAGCATTGAGTCGTCTTTCTTCCAATGATTCCCATCCCAACTCCATAAGGATTTCGGTGACGCTTTTCGTTTTATCGTAACAGTTTTCCACGAAACGAGCTGCCCGGCGTTGGACCTTCTCAATTTCCCGAATGAGGCCTTTTTCACACGGAACCCATCCGCTACATGCATATTCTAAATGGGGCCTTACAAGAGCGTGATAACAACGTTCCTTGACCTTGGAGTCACTTCTGCCGACAATGCGTCTAATAAATCCTAATTTTTTATATGCTTGCCCGCAGACTTTACGTATATGGGTCCCCCAAGTTAAGTCTTTAGTGAATGTAACACCTAGGTATTTCACCGTATCAACTACTTCAAGGTCAACTCCAGCCAATTTGTAAACTAATCCCGTGGATCTTTTAAAGAAATTTACCACCGAACATTTATTAAGATTTAAAGTTAATCCCCATGTTGAACACCATTCATTAATGCAATCTAAATCACGTGCTAGAATTAAACGATCCTCATCCCCAGATATCTCCCGATAAATCACTTTGTCATCCGGGAATATCCTTATCTTACTTTTCACTTCGCGGTTCAAATCGTTAACAAAAATCAAGAATAGTAACGGTCCGATAACACTTCCTTGAGGAACCTCCGAGGTGACTTGAATGAAACCAATGAACGAACGCGAAGCTCGGCAAGTATCAGACCAAATGGGCCCTCCCCCGTTGTCAATGGTTAGAAATCAGGTATGCAACGATACATGGAAGCGTCTTCTTATTGCAATTTAAGTAAACAATAAAAATATCTTATAGTATTCGCTCTGAATATTAATCTATTATTCTTTTTCATCCAATTAGAAAATAAATCAATCAAATTTAAGCGCAAAAATCCCTCGAAATATCCTTCTCTATTCATGCGAAAAGGTAAAGTTACTTATCTACTGTAATAAGGGCAGATTTGCCGTAATTGGAAACCTCTCTGGGATAAAGAAAATGAAAAGGGCAAAAAAAACAATACAAATAAATCTCTGATAAACAGCACAATTGAGTGTTTTAAACTTTAAATACTATTAAGAAAAAAACCAAATAAGAAAATTTCAATGCTTCCCCCTTAAATTGCTCATATTGATTTGAGAATAATAAATACCCCAACGTAGGAAGTCTCCCTTGTTAGTTCGTAACATTTACCATAATAGTATCTGTCCATACCGTGCTAATGCCTCCGGGGGGCTGCCAAATGCTTGCCACAAAAAATTGAACACACGTCATGGTGTGTTCAACACAGGACGCACCAAGGGCAGGCTAGAATGCGCCCGCGGGGGCTCACGACTCTCGAGGCGAGTGGCAGCTCGTTCCTCCTCGTCACCGTCAGGGCCCTGGGGGTAAAATGCACGGCCCAGCAGGGGGGGAGGGTCGTGAGGCATCCTCCGCGGAGACTCAATACTGCTGCAGCGACCGAAACTTAGGAATTATATTTTGGCAACAGCGACTGGTATCCATTTCTCCCTCCTCTGAACCCATCCCCCCAACCAGGGTGGATGCCCCTTGGACCCTGGCCTCCCTACCTCGTACGCGACCCCCCTAGAGGGTTATCCGAGGGAGGATGGATGAGTCATCAGAATGGAGGGTAGCGCGTGCACCCACCCTCACACTCGACAGCCCCCGAGCCGAAGCTACCCACAGATTGATGGCAAGATCCATCGTCGCTGCGTGTGAGAGAGAGAGGGAAGATGGGAGGGAAGGATAGGGAAGATGGGAGGGAAGGATGGAGATGATGGCGAACACGGAGATGGTAGGATGCGTCTCAAAAGAACCTAACCCCTCCTCCCCCGCACGGAATCGAAAAGAGCGAAGTGGTCAACAGCGAAAGAAAACAAGCGCCCCGAGTCTGGAAGCCGAGGAATGGAAAAACAATCGAATGCTGGGGTTAAATGTTATATCGCCATATTACTTCTCAGGGTGAGACGGCGCAAGGACCGAGGGAGGGGGGCCCGTGGGTTCGCGGAGCGCTTCGAGCGGGAAGAAAGGGAACGAATGGCTCGAGGGGTCTCCTAAGCCTCTGGGGTCGGCGATCGTGGTAGACGACGCACCGCTCCCGGTGGATGGATTCACTTCCGAGGTCCAGCTCGAAACTCCACGGAAGAGAGGGGAGCACGTGGAAATGCTTGGCATATGCATGGGCTTTTGCGCGTCCTGCCTCTACCTGAAAGCCTCGGGCAACCGAGTCTGGTGAATTGCTTCGGTTTTCTCAGGTTGTGTTTCTTCGTGAAGGTTGGTTGAAGAGGTGGGGCGAGTCCACCTAATACGGACACGAGCCCAAGGGTCGATTCAAATTCACAAATGAAGAGGGTATCGGTGGAGGTGGCAGTTGATTAATTGTTCCTTTTTTCCGCCTGCAGTCTCTCTGGAGGAAGATGGGGAGGTGTTGCACACACTTCACTCAAAACCGAACGCGCCTGCTCCTGTCGCTTGCAGAGAACTACACCGAGCCCGTGGCTACCACGTCAATTTAACCAAAGAGGCCGTCGGTAGATTCCGAGCCCCGTGTCAATGTAAGTAAGAATAATCTAATTAAGTGTTGAGGTTCACGCAACATAACTGCTTTTCAGCGAAACCACCACAAATACCTAAGAGAGTGGGTGGGAGGACACCGAGTGTTTCTCCGCACTAATATACCTCCCGTACCACAATATTGTACCTCAAGCCTTTGACCCCAGTGGTCAGGACGACGAGAAGTCTACCTAAGCTGAGTGTGAACCGCGAGGAATCAGACGCTTGGTGTTCGGGGCCTCGATGACAGCGCATGAACCAGAGGCGATGAGGGAAGCGGGTGCCAAAAGTCGGCGCGTTGAGAGCCCCGGGGACACGCGACCGACCGCAGGACACTGCGCACTGACCCACTCCCACTGAGGACCACCGCCAACCGAGAAGCCGGACTCGGTCCGGGCCCCAATTCCAAGGCCCATTCCACACTCAGAGATTGGACGCTTCCGTTCGGACGAAATGAGACGAGACCAGAGCGGAGCCCAGGACGCGAGGCGCCAAAGTCACTCTCTCCGGCGCGGGGCGCGACACACGGAGAGGAGGCAAGTCAGGCCTCATTTGCGGGGGCGCTTCACCCTCCCCCCGCCCCGGGGGGCAACGAACGTCGACCGCCCCCGCGCAAACGGCCGAGAGTTATGGAACCTTTCGGACGGAATTGACAAGCGGCTCAGCGAATTCCGTAATCATTACTCACACCAAGGCCCATAATGGAGAAATTCCGTTAAACGCATTCCAGAGGCGCGCGAAACCACGTCCACAGAATCCATAAATTAGAAGAGAAAGGACGAAAAGTTTTATTCAACCGACAGTCGCCGGGATTTTGGGGAGGTAACTTGGTTTGAGAGGAGAAGAAAAACCGGGCGGTCGGAGAGAGGGTCGGTCTATGCCTCCCTCTTTCCCTTAACCCCGCCCCAGAGTTTTTGGGGACGTCATCGAAAGGGCACGCAGTCGGACGAATGAAGGAATCCAGGTGAGGGGAGAGGCTGCCGCAAGCAGTGGCGACATTGACGAGCAAACCATCGCGTTTCAAACCTCGGAGTCTGAAGGGATTTCCTCAATTTTCGGAAAAACATCGCAAAGTTTTCAGCTATAAAGGGATTTGTTGAATAGATCTAAATACTAAATCCCTTTTCACGAGGTAGCTTACGACTGCCACAAAATAACATCATGAAACCTGTTTTACTTCCTTATCCTCAGCTTAGCCTCTCGGACAAAAATTAATCCTAACAAAATTACACCTTTCGGTCTCTGCTTTTGAAGTACATTCATTACCTCATACGTACTCAGGGCCTCATCCATCCTTTTATCCCTCATAGAATTGGTCAAGTCTTCCACTGAGAAAATTCCATCGAATACCTACGGCACGATATTCGAATCCAATGGTATCCCATGTGCATCCATCACATCTGTTAAATACAATTTTGTTAAAAATAGCGCCAAAGGCCGATAAAATACAGGTACCTGTAGCATCCCGCCCCTGACCACACGACTAAAAGAAGGTTTTCAACTTACGCGACTTACATTCCAACTGTTGTCATTCGACTTGCACGATAGCATGGCCGGCGATTTTATCTCTGCGAAATATAAAACTCTCTCTTTCTCTCTCTTAGGAATTCTTTCCATTTCAAGTTTCAAATAAATAACCCCGTGCGTGCGTTTGAAGCGAATCTACGGCACAATCCACATTGATATGAGCGGAGCGGGGACCCGACATCTTACGTGAAAGTTTACGTCACTTGTGAAGAGAAATAAAATCAGAAATTTCCGAGTGTTAAATTACATTTTTTTGTCAATGTTACTTAAATAAATCCAGAAGGAATGGTCACTTTTTAGCGAATATGGTTCAAGCCAGAAGAAAGTTCGGCTCTGCAAGCACAAGGTCTGATATATTTTGGGTGCCGTGAGCGACATCAGCACCTGATCAACAAAAACATTCAAGTTTGCAACTTAGAACGCTAAATTCATAAACACAGTAATCAAGCCGAAGGTCGGTTTGGTAGGTGATGATAGAGTTCACCCAGTTTACTAAACCCCATTTGGAGTTTGAAATTCACACATAAGCAGGGTAGGGGGCCACTTACTTTCCTTGGACCGGTTATGGTTTCCCAGGAACCTCGGGTGGAGCTTATGATGCCCAGAGGCTTTCCTGGGAATCGTACCCGGGCCCCCCGGTCACTAGTAAAACGCTCTAATCCTGGACGACCGCGACCCACAATAAAAGATAAAATATTAAGGATTGCAAGTACTTCTATCCACCGAAGGATTTTCCTCTAAAAACATAAGGCTTCCCTCATGCACACGCATGAATGTCATGTAGTTTTTATGTTTCATAACATTCCGAAAGAACTCTCTCCGAGCGCCGCCGTTTCTTCGCGATTCCACCAAAAATATGTCGGCAATGTTTCTTGGGCGGGCGTGAAGGGTTGCCGGGCGACCGGGTTGCCATGGCGATGGATGGAATCGGAAAATGGGGGGAAACTCCCTCGCCCGGCCCCGGTGGACCCGCCGAGAGCATATGACCGGGGCCTTGGAGGCCCACGGAGCCAGAGCCTCACGCCGGGTCGTTTCGGGTCAGAGAGGGTACGCGAGACGTGGAGATGACGTCGGGAATGCAATCCCGAGACCAAGAGGGTTGGCCGCACTGGCGAGGAAGGGGCGTCCGTCCCCCTGGCAGGGCGAAACCACGGGGGGGGGCGAGGGGTCCGGAGGGGATTGATAGACTCCCGGGGAGGGAGGAAAACGCGGGGAGGGAGAAATCGGGTGGGGGGAGAAGCTGGGGAGAGATCTCGAAACTCGCAGAAGAATGTCGAAATTCGGAACCTACCGCTCCCGATTTTTCGACTTAACGATGCGGTCGGCGGTGTCGGATTCCTCCGTGGTGCATTCCAAATTACTAAATACCCCAAGGATATTATTATTCTTACTCGTATTACTAGGCACCCCTAGACATCGGTAAAGGTAGATATTTATACATGGTTCGTCCGGAAAATAATTGTACTGATTTTTTCCCGCCGCTCCAGGCAGGCCCAGCACCGCTCTGACGGGCTGCGATTGGAGGGGGGTATGTTGGCAAGCGACGCTGAAAAAGGCAGTCGGCTCTGAGCTGTGGTGTAGTGAGGAGCTCTGTTAACGCGAACCTCCACGCTCGACCCACGTCACGGAACGCGATGCCGAAGTTGTTGGAGCAGCGTTATTCCATCAAATTTGTGGTAAAGCTTGGGAAATCGTCTACCGAAACTGTCGGTATGATTAACCAGGCTTACGGGGAGTCAGCCATGTCCAGAAACATGATCTTTCGGTGGCACAAGATGTTCGTGGAGGGCAGAGAAGAGGTCGACGACGAACCACGGCCTAGACGCCCATCAACGACATTCACCGACGAAATTGTACGAAAAGTTCGCGATGTACTGAACTCTGATCGTCGTCTTTGTGTTCAGATGATAGCAGAGCAGTGTAATGTGCCAAAAACAATAGTGCACGAGATTATTAGGGACCAATTACAGATGCGAAAAATTTGTGCAAAGTTGGTGCCGAAAGTGCTCAGTGATGATCAAAGACTCAATCGTTTGGAAATCGCGACACAACTTGCGGATCACTGCAAAAATTATCCACATTTTTTAGAGAACGTTTTTGTTCCCGAAGATAAACAGGAGTTTGAAAGGAACGCGATACAGGACTTTGGACGCCGTCAAAGAGGCCGTGACGACGTGTCTTCGAGAAGTTCCCGATGACCCCTTCGCGGGAGCGTTCCAGGAATGGGAACGCCGCTGGAACGACTGCATCGACTCACAAGGGTCCTATTTTGAGGAATATTAGCTTAAGATATGTAAAAGTGTAATATTTTTTTTCCTGAGCTCAGTACACTTATTTTCCGGACGAACCCTGTATGTGCCTAGGTGATATGAACTGCTTCCTACCTAAGGCTCTACTTTCACTGTACTAAGTTACCCCGACACCCTAAACTACGGCAAACAACGTAGAGGCGTACTTATACCCTTCATTTCGTCCGACGCGCCTGATCTTTTCCTTTCTCCAACTTCGCCCACCGACGATTTTCGGAAAATACTTCACCACGAGAAGAAAAGATATGAAAAGACGAACATGAATCGCAGCTCCGCCTGGAGCCGAAACTTGGCCCTTGGAAAATAAAAGGATGGAATCAGATCGGAGGTTTACGAGTTGCGGGTGGCTGGAGGGGAAGAAAGAGGGACGACAGGCAGCCACGAAGTTCCGAGCCCGGCGAGCGATGAGGGGGAGTCGTAGGGTGGCATCCGGACAGGTGGGAGGAGGGCATGTTGATGTAGTTGCAAGAGAAGTGAGAATGTTAGGCAGGCTGGGAAGAGGAAGGAAGCGGGACTCAGTCAGAAAGAAGATCTGGAGAAGAGAACGATCCTTGTGCATGAAGGGGATGGGGATGGTGCGGTGGCTCCCATCAAGTACAGGCTTCCCATCCAGAGGGCCCGGGTTCGAATCCTGGAGGCGGCAGATATTTTTCAGTGGTATCCCGCTCCCTATTTGAGGTGTTTTGTGGAGGGCACTTTGAGTGAGTACGCTGTCCGTTGGATGGTAAGCTGCGAACCCCTTGGCGCTTTTCGAAAAGAGTAGGTTAATGCCGACGCCGGGTTTTTCTCCACCCTTCCTTTCCCATTCATCCCGAATGGCGCAAATAACCTTAACTGTCGGTCGCCTTCCATAAAACTACCACTACTTGACTTAGGGAAGCCCGACTACCTCTCTCATTTCATCTCGACGGTTGAATCTTAAGTGTGCGGACATGATTTACTGCCGCGATAATTCCCCCGGTGTCAATTCAAGAAAGCTCAGGTGCCCAGCACCTTTCTTTATGTCAATTCTCGCCGCCTCTCTTCGGAAGTCTTCGTACTCCAAACCGAATTCCTTCCAAACTTCCCGTCACGCCTCTCATTATATTCCCATAGGTGCCCATCAGCCAACAAGTGCATTCAAAGCAATTTTATAAAACACAACTCGGTACCTAGATGATGGGACGCGGAAGTTGGAAAATCGACATGATGCCAGAGGCTATGTCGCGCCAAGATGAAAAATATGAAGGACGATATATCTAGCGACGAACGTAATGAGATCATTCACGATTATACGTTTACTGTAACTAGGGCGAATGCCAAGAAGGAATTGACGAGGGTCATCCGGAAAGTAGTACCCGTTCGTGAAATAAAGACACAAAAGTAAATATTAACAAACATAAAAAATTTTATTTGAAAGAGGATACTTTAAACTACTTCTCAACATAATCTCCAAGCAAATTAAGGCATTTGTCATAACGTGTGACAAGTTTCTGTATTCCTGCTGCATAGTCCTTCACCGCCAGCTCATTGAGATACAGGGTCACTCCTTCTTTAAGTTCTTCATCGCTGTCAAATCTTTTTCCTGCCAAAAAGTCTTTAAGCTTTGTAAAGAGATGAAAATCTGAAGGGGCCAAGTCCGGGCTATACGGTGGATGGTCGAAAGTTTCCCATTTGAATTGCTGCAAAAGTTTTTGTGTTATCCCAGCTGCATGAGGCCTGGCATTGTCATGAACGAGAATGACACCAGTAGACAATAGACCTCGCCACCGATTTTGTATTGCCCGCCGTAATTTCTTTAATGTTTCACAATACGCATTGGCATTAATAGTGTCTCCACGGGCCATAAAGTCAATAAGCAATACACCTCGTCGATCCCAGAAAATGGTTGCCATGAGTTTCCTGGTGGACAGAACTGTCTTGAATTTTTTTGGTTTGTTTGGTGAATGAGCATGATGCCACTCCATTGACTGTCGTTTACTCTCAGGTGATGCATAACAAACCCATGTTTCGTCACCAGTAATTATGCGAGTCAAGAAAGAGTCTCCTTCATCAGAATAACGTCCCAAAAACGTCAGTGCTGCAGCCATACGCTTGGTTTTGTGCTCATCTGTAAGCATGCGAGGGACCCATCTTGCACAAATTTTTGCATAATGCAGATGGTGTTTAACAATTTCATGAACAATTGTTCGAGAAACATTGGGAAAATGCTCACAGATGTCATCAATTGTGACGCGCCGATCGTTCCTCACGAATTCGTCAACTGAGCTCACCAGTTGGTCTGTAATGACAGACGGTCTCCCCGAACGCTCATCGTCGTGTGTGTTCCCCCTCCCCATGTTGAAGTTGCGACACCACCGCCGAACAGACGACTCGTCCATTACATTGTCTCCATACACCTCCTTTAATTGGCGATGAATATCACATGGGCGAACGTTTCTTGCATTGAGGAATTTAATCACTGCCCTCACTTCACAACTGGCGGCGTTCTCAATTTTTTTAAACATTGTAAACAATCACAGAAACAACACAGGCAATGCTAGCGTCACGCAACTTGGCTCAGAGAAGGCAGACAAGCCACTGAAGCTATCTGACCTCGTCCAGCGGCTACTCGCGTCGTCAGCACTTCATGCGGCACGAACGGGTACTACTTTCCGGATGACCCTCGTAGGTAAGCGATAAACGAAATAAAGAGAAAAAAATAGCTGAAAATATAAACGAAAATACGCACCCATTTTGTTCCTGTGTCCGGGAGATCCAGTGTAATAAGTCACTCACATTCACCCATCATTCACTCAAACACGATAAAGGCGAAATTGTAACCAGCCGTTCGGAAAAACTAACTTTGTGTAATTGCTTCTTTGAGAAGGTTTTCACTGATGTCTCCGATGTTCAACCAACTTGTGTTATTCCTTCTCTTCGTTAACAATGTCAACGCGGGATTAAGCCACGTTTATTTCCCGACGACGGATGTGTGCACAGAGATATATCCATTACACTTTCTTACCTCGGAAATGAATAGAAAAACGCTACAGAAATATTTCAAAAAAGCCGCAGGGAGCGTTCAAAAGTAGTTCTATTATGTATAACAAGAAGAAAAACGGCCCCATGGCACATCCCTGCGCCAATTCTGTGGTTACGTCCGCATTTAATCAACTCAACCTTTTGGGAGTTATGCCTAGTCTATGGACCTACAGTTATGAGCGAAGGAAATGTTAAACAATGGTGCCGTGATTTTAAAAATGGACGAACAAGCGTCCGTGACGAAGAGCGAAGTGACTAGCCCAATATTCTGACCGATGAAATTGTTTCGCAAGTGGAACAAAAACTACAATGTGATCGTCGATTGACGATTAATGGCTTGGATGAACGATTTCCTCAACTTGGACGCACTACTGTCTACAATATTGTTACGGAAAACCTCGGATACCACAAATTGTGTGTAAGGGGGGTGCCGAAAATGCTCACCGACCACCACAAAGAGCAAAGAATGTCCAGTGGACGAGAGTTTTTGAGCCGTTACCAACAAGAAGGAGATTACTTGTTTTCTCGCATTGTTACCGGGGACAAGACGTGGATATCCTACATCAATACAGAAACAAAATAGCAATCGATGCAGTGGCGACACTCATATTCGCCAAAACCGAAAAAGTTTAATCAAACACCCAACACAAGTCGAAAATTGATTTATACTTTTTTTTGGGACATAAACGGTGTTCTTTTAGTGGATTTTATGGAACGTGGGAAAACAATTACGGCTGATATGTACACGAAACGCTCAACAAACTGAGACGTGCGATCCAAAACAAACGACACGTGAAACTGTCATCTGGCGTAATTCTCCTCCACGATAACGCGCGTCCTCCCACTGCTGCCAAAACCAATAAGAAAATTCAAGCTCTGCGTTGGGATGAGGACGTTACCCCACCGGCCCCGGTGGCAGCGGGGTAACGTCTTCATTTGCCAATCCAAGGGTCGCGGGTTCCATTCCCGCCAGGTTGGGATTTCTCCACCTAGGGCTTGGGTGTTTGCATTGTTGTTCCTGTTGTGCTGTCATTGTTGTCCGATGTAAAGGCCAAAAAGTGCTGTTTTGGGGCATAACAAAAATAAATAAACTCTTTGACCACCCACCGTGCAGTTTTGACCTTGCCCCTAGTGACTACTTCCTCTTCTTGCACTTGAAACAGTGGCTCAGTGGACAACGTTTCCAAACCGAAGAGGAACTCAAGAACGGCATTGTCAATTGGTTCAACTCTCAGGCGGCGAGCTTCTAAGCAGAGCGGTTAAAGAAGCTGGTACAGCGGTACGAAAAATGCTTAGAGGTGAACGGCGATTATGTTGAGAAGTGAAGCAGGATCGTAGCTGACTAAAAGTGCCAATAAAATGAGTTTCATATGAGTATATGTTTTCTTGTGACTTTTTGCCTTACTTAATGACATTCCTCGTATTTAGAGATCTTGCAGGAGGATAGGTAGCGTAGATTGGAGGCGTTTGAGAGATGTGGGTGCGGAGAAGGATGGAGAAGGTGAAATGGATTGAAAGGAAAACAAATGAGGAAGTACTGGAGAGGGTGGGTGAGGAGAGGGGTTACTTCTTGAGCATGCCTCGTAATAAAGGACGATGTCTTCGGCCGGTCCCTTCAGTGTTCTAGCTGGAATTTTTTCATGCCCTGCGGCTTCGATTGTTTTTTTATATATTTCGGAGGAGTTTTTTTATTTCTTCAGGTGATACGTCACTCATAGCTATTCGTGGGACCTTTATCAGGTACTATTTTTGCTGTAGATGACCCGAAAGAAATCATGCAGGATATTTCATGGTTTAGGCTATCTGTTACCCTTTCGTCATTTCCTGCTTTTTTTAATACAATTTGCTTTATACAATTTGCAGCATGAGATTACGGTCATATCTCACTGAGATAATAAACACTATGACATAACCGTAACAATAAAAATCCCCCTTTTCATCTGCACAAATAACTTCACCCCTTAATCTCCTGAATGCCTTGCTCCCAGCCGGCCCTCTCCTCCGCCCGCCACGAGGGCCCTCGAGTCGCCATTCCGCCCTCCCCGCTCCAACGAGGGCAGGGAATCTTAGGAAAGAGAGCATTTATCCCAAGAAGGGTGCTTCGGCCTGTCATGTGGAGTGGCCGACCAATGAGAATTCCGAGACCTTCCTTATGATGCTACTGCGTGCAGTGCAGAGGAGTTTGGACAGGGTGAGTGAGCGTAACGGCACTGAGCACTTGAAAGCAGCACCACTTCCACGGAAAGTGCCATTGATGCCCAAAAGACACCCTGTTTCGCTCTCCGAACTCGAGATCCACTCGCCATCCCTTTTCACTGCCGCTCGAGCAGTGCGCGGCGGTGGACGAGAATCTGGTAAGGGTGCACCGGGTGGGGGGGTGCCCGAGAGGGGGAAAGGCGAGGCCCCCAAACGGGGGGGAAGCGAGTGACCGTCCGCCGAGCGAGAGAGGTTTCCGGATCGGGATGAGTCATGGCGGGGAAGGGGGCCCGGTGGGGAGGAGGAATCGATGGGCCGGGAAGTGGGGGTCGAGGGGTACACCCCTTACGGAGTTTGGGGCAGGGATCAGAGGGTCCGTGCCCCCCTCATTCCCCGTTCCGAACACTCTTCCCAGATGCGGTAAGCACTGGTTCCATCCTATCCTCGGGAATACCCATTCCCTGCAAGCAGTGGCAGCTGGAACATCTCCTGCTTGGGAGGAGGGATCGACCCGATTACAACATCCCGAAGGCAGGGTAAGGGCGAACTGATCTACATCTACATAATACCCCGCAAGCCGCCGCAAGGGCGTGTGGCGGGGGGTGTTAGGCCACCACCCAAAAAAAGGAAAAAAGAAAAAGGAAAAAAAGAAACACCGCATTCAAAACCAACACACACATGCAAACCCCAATCCACAACAGTGCACACATTCATTGCAACACCCCATCATTCGACGCGCATGCAACCACACATCTACCTATCCTCACTCCAAAAAAGGCGGTATAGAAGGTGAACGAGAGTCGAGGCCCTCCATTATACGTGAATTTGCAATGTCGTCTGAAGTCTCCCGCGCATTGATGAAGGAGCGATAATTACAATGACCTGTACGAAAATAAATACCCCCAAAAAGGTCTTGACTATGGAAACTATAGAAGGAATTATTGACCAAAGGGCAGTTTATATAGGGGTCTAAAAGAAAAATGTATTTGTTTCAAGAAGGGGACTATAATGGTCTAAAATACAAGTTACCGAGTCTATTTGTCAATTTTGAGGAAGATGGTAAGTACATTATTATTATGGAGAGGTGCAATCACTTCCTTGAGAGTACGCGCTCAGGAGTAAACTGGTTCATTCCCAGTAAATATAAAAATGATAAAACGGAACCAAGATGGTACAACGCGCATGTTAGAAAGGCAGAGCGACGTCTAAAGGCTGGAGGGAAGCCCTAAGCCGCAGAGAAAATATCTATTTCTACCGGATATAAAGTCTCATGGAGGAGAGGAACATGGACATGGGAGTAAGTTCTTACATTTGACAATTCCCCGGTGCAAACTTTATTGCGGGCTTGGTGGTGGCCGTGGCTGCAAATAATAATTGTATGCCCCAGCTAAGCGTATAAGAGAGGCACCTGCGAGGAACATATTCATCGTAATGGCTTCGCTGCTGCCCAAGTGCGGAATATAACAGTTAAATGACGGCGGAATGAATTCGCGGCTGCCCCCATTACCTTTATTACTCCGCCGAACTTTTGCGATTGAATTTCCGGGAAAGGAGATGGGAATCGACAGTCGAGAAAGACAGTCCCGACGGCGAATATTTGAGAAGCGTAAAGTTAACGCCTACCGAGAGGAAAAAAGTCAACAAGTCACTAAGCGAGGGTTTTCCTTAACCGGCTCACCCCCGCTGGAGGTTCTATGCCGAATTTTTTAGTTTCATATAAAGTGAAGGTCAGTGCTAGAAATACACAGAATAGTTCATTAAACATAAAAAATGATCCTCGTTAAAAATTCAAAAACCCGTAATGCACAGGAAACATTTTCTACATGTATATAGGTAGTAAATTGCCGAAGCTAAAGAAGGTCAAATCGGAGAACATCATCATCTTATCCAAAGGACAGGCGCAGATGTAATTATTGGGACAGAAAGCTGGCTATCCGCTGATATCGCCGATTGTAAAATATTCCCAAAATCCTATTCCGCGTACAGAAATGACAGAGCAAATGGAATCGGGGGCGGTCTTTATTGCAGTTAAAAATTCTTCCGTCAGCAGGGCCGAGGTATTTCCGGCTAATTGTTTGGAATGCGTTTTGTGTTCAATTAAAAGTCCTCAACCCGAAAGAAATTATGCATGCAATGTTTACAGGCCGCCGGACGACAGAGATAGTTCAATACTAGAAGTAGATGAGAAAATCTAAGGTTTCATATCCCAATATAACGATTGCGACGTTTTAGTCAGTGGATATTTCGATCTTCCATCTGTTGACTGGAGCACATACGACCTCTCGCATTGTTTAAAAGCCGAGTATAAAGACAAAGACACCTGCTAGTCGCTATTGAATTCTTTTATGTTGAACTCCATGCATGAACTAGTCACTTCCCAAACTTGGGGCGATAACATTCTTGATATGTTATCATGGAACATACCCGAAAACGTGTCAACTATGGAAACTCTAAAAGGTGATAGTGATCACAGGGCAGTAAATGCCAAGTTTCCGCTGCATGAGGTCCGAAATAAGAAGCTTAGAAGAAAAAATGACTTGTTTATAGAAGAGGACTATAATGGCCCAAAATACGTGTTACCGAGTCCATTTGTTAATTTTGAGGAAGATAGGATGCACCATATTATTGAGGATACGTTGAATTGAGGATAATTGGAATTGGAACTTCTTTGACATTATGCCCTAAGCAATCAAGAGATTCATTCCAAGTGTGTTTATGAAAGATAAACGGAACCCAGATGGTACAAGGCAAATAATAGTCAACAATTAATTCACTGAAAAATGATAATGGGGAAGAGTAACCAGCAGTTGAGAAAAGGCTAACTTCCTTCTTTCCATGCGTCTTTGCTAACGGCCCACCGAATGTTTCCGATGGTTTACCAAATCGTTCCAGCCAAATGAAATCGAATGCCCAAAACTGAACTCTCATATAGTGGACTAGAACGTTTGCTGAAATGTATAAATTCTAATAAATCCTCCGGACCCGAAGAAATACCCGCTTGTGTATTTAAGGAACCAGCGTCGGTAAGTGCGCCGTATCTCGAAATCAGTTTTTAAGTCGCTAGTAAATAACATGGTTCCCAGAGATTGGAAAAGGGCTAACGTAACACCAATATTTGGAAATGGAGACAGGGAAGTACCGAGCAATCACAGACCTAATGCCCTCACATCCATTTCCGGCAAGGTTATGGGACATATAGTTGCTAATTTGATCGTGAGACACTTCCATAATCAGAAGTTGTTGAAATGATTAAATTCAAATTAGTTATGAACCGTCTGCACCCATACATTGTATCCCCCTTCCCATTCTTTCCCAATTATATCACCAACCCTTCCCTTCCCTCTCTCCTCCCCGGTTTCCCCCCCCCCTACTCATCGTTACTTATATCTCGGCTCCGACGATTTATCATTATTCTTCTCTGAAGAGGCCTGCTTGGCAGGCGAAACACCTGGTGTCAGGTTTTTCGGCACTATTTTTTTTCCCCACGTACACTGCATCACAGTGTACTTCCCTTTCCGTATTCCTAGTCTGTGAGAAGGGTCCCTGACGCTGGGCTAAAGCCCCGTAAACCCTGAGTGCGTGTGTGTTTGTGACTTGCAACGGTCAATTTGCACTGCAAATACCGAAGTGAGGGAGTGCGTGCCGTTCCTTTACTATTTCTATTTTTACGTCTGTCTGAGTGAAGGGTCCCTGCCGTTGGGTTATATTCCCCGTAAACCCTGAGTGCGTGTGTTTTTGCGACTTGCGACGGTCAATTTGTACTGCATATACCGGAGTGAAGGAGTGCGTGTGGTTTTGTTTGCCTTGTCTGAGTGTGTGGTCCCTGGCGAGGGGTTTTTTCCCCCGTAAACCCTGAGTGCGTGTGTGTTTGTGACTTGCAACGGTCAATTTTCACTGCAAATACCGGAGTGAGAGAGTGTGTGCAGTTTTGTTATCCTTATTCTTTGCACCCTCCCCCGTGTCCCCTAACTAGTGCCCCCAAGAGTACGGCTTTGGGTAATTTGTATTCATTGCATTCATTCGGCCGTAGTACGTTCCCCTTTTGCTTTATTAATATTGCTAATTTCACTTCACCTGTTTTTACTCAACCACTCTGGTTATTTTTAACAAAAAATCATAGTTTAACGTACTCCTAATCCCTAATTAAAAGATTTTAATACGCCCGGTGAAGATCATCAATGGAAACAAACTGCTGCCATATTGAAAATATACTCAGGCGGGGTGGCAAAGGCAGGGTACCTGGCCGGAATGACACTCCCCGCACACACCCCCGTTGTATGAATCTGTCCGAAATTCGTTCATAATAGCTTTGGGCGGAGAGGCTCACTTCCGGTGAAGTAACACCGCCCGGCGGATTCGCCCTGCCCTTCGTAATCGCTCCGGGTGCTGAGACTCTTTTCGAACGGCATCATACCGCCAACAGGTGAACTCCGCCGGCGGTGGGCGGTTCGAACATTCTTAGTAACGTGCACTAAATATTGGAGCCGCTTGGCTGGGAATCACTCAATGGAACGACGGTTAAATTACAGATGGAGGGTCACTTGCATATGATCGACCTCTACCCCCACCGCCCTTCAAGGCAATCCTCGGGTCAATCGCTGGTGGTGGTCTCGCTCATCTTCCCAATGCATAGACACAAACTCTCAACGTACACCTCCCGGCAGTACGGGAAAGGACACTCCCCCGTTTGCCGTTAACCCTGACTCTCCTCCGCAGCGACAGGACGGAGCCGAAGGACAGAGCGCGCGGGCGCCAAGCGGAAAAGATCGCCTCCCAGCCACTCAACAATTCTGCACTGGGTGGGACGCAACTGACAACCGCTGCCATGGGAACCCACCTTCGTCGGTCCCGTGACCACCAGGTCGCGCCAGTTGACGGCGCGCCCTTAACGGTAAATGGCCGATGGGAAGGAAGGGCGTCTCGAGTGTGTGCGTGCACATATGCACACGGAGAGGGCTCACTCTCTCCGTCTTGTCGCGCCACCGCGGTGCACCGCCCCGTGAACCGGCAGCGGTGATGAGATTCGCGAGGGAGCGGGGCGCGTTCCATGCCAGAGCGCCGGCGAGCCGCCCCGGGCAACCTTGGCGATCCCGCATCACCATGGCGACCGACCTTGGGACGAGGTGTCGCCGCAGGGGCGACCCATTCGGCCCCGTCGCAAATGGTGCCTTCGAAAGTGCGGAATCACGTCTCCCGAGTGCAACCAGATACTTAACGTAATCGGTCACCGAGTTCTCGACTGAACACCACAAATACGACTCGGAAGGAATGGGAAATGGTGAAGCCTCGGACGAAAACTCGTGTGAAACGCCCGTCGCCAGTCAAGGATGCTCAGCAGATCATGCAAAACGCGTGATTCGTCATCGAAGAGCATCGATGTCCATCGGCATGCCAAAATTAGTTTAGGACAAACAACAAAGGACTGAGGTTTCCCTCTTTGAGGGGCGTGTTGGTGGAGGGGAGTGTGGTAGAGGAGGGCGTGGTAGTGGAGGGAGGTGAGGCAGGTGAGTTCGTGACCACCCTTGCTTTTCAACGAATGAGTGCACGAGATGCCAAGTAATAAAACCGGTATTGTTTTCGAATGCTCAAAATTTAGATTGCTAGTCAGCCAAGGGGTCAAAATCATTGTAAACTCATTAAATAATCAGTTTTATTTATTTATTTAGCATTAGTCTGAAAAGAGCACATTTCGGCCTTTACATCGGACTATTAGTAATGATAAAAATGGTCATATTTACAAACACCTTGTTCCCTACTTTAAAAGGTAGCCCACCACTGAAAATGACTGAACATAGGAGTGAACTACCAAGTAGTAGCAGCTAAACGACAAGCCATAAAAGAAAAATTCGGAGTAATTTAAGGACAAGTGCGAATTGTCGAAAGCCTGCGCTCGCGATCTCCTTCGAGGAAGCAGAGGGAATGAATTGAATATGGTTTCTACGAAAAGACGGGGAGGGGAGAGAAGTCTTCCCTCGCTCCGAAGCTCACCCGTCTGGACTATTAGACTATTTTTTTGAGCCTAGACTATAGACTACTAGAATATTTCATACCATTCACCGTCAGAATCAATTTATCAACACAGGTTATTACACTACATATCGCTACACTATAGATTATTTCGGTTAACTTTGGTAAAAGTTGGGAAGTTTAATAAAGGTTTTTAATCCATCATAAATCAAATTCACTTCTAGTTACCCTTGAAAATTGTTACGCATTACTGAGATTCAATAAAAATAGCAAGCTCACATCTGCCTCCAACTCGCGAATGCTTTTGCCACATGTGCCCGTTAAGCGAGACACCAACAGAACGTTCCGCACTTCGCGAACCTATTGCGGAATTCCATTCTGGGTACAGGAGTAGGAAACAGGAGCAGCCTTTGAAAAAGATACTCATTTACCTCTCCTCTCGACATTTTCCCCGAAAGCTGATCTCGGAACATTTTTACATTGTTGTCGATCGATTCTAGGGTCTCTTCGGGCAATCGGTCAATTGGCAGAAAAGCCACCCTCGCATTAGACGCCCCACGAGCTGACGTCTAGCGAACGGTCGCTATCAATGGCACGAAATACCGCGAGGCATTCTTTTTAAATTAAGAGCTGCGTTGAGCCGTGAAATCAGCGTTCATTCATCATCAGTCCACTCGAGGTCGTTGCCCACCAAACGAATGAAAACCCTCCCAAGTTCAAACTCCACAAGGATCCCAAAATTGGAAGATGGAAAACGATTTAGACGAGAGACGAAATTTGACGCTCGACATTTTTTCCGTCGCCTGAATGAACGAATCCAAATCGAAGTCCTTCCTGCTGAGCTGGTCCTTCCTGGCCGGCTTTTCTGCTGCCCAGCATTATTGCTCTTCAGCGGCGTTTCCTTCGGCAAGCTTCTTTATATGTGCGGCGCCTCCAGGCGCCAACACTAAATTCGCTGCCCAGCAGTTTTGCTGTTTGGCCGTTACACTTTTCGTCTCTTCGACGGTGGCATGTCTTCCTCGTTCCCGATGCCTGCACGCGGACGAGGATGTTTGTCCAACGGCAAGACTGCAACATCAGTGATGCCGCATATCTCACCGTGGGATGAAGAAGCAGCTCGGCGCCGAATCCACGGAGTTCCCGAAGGATCCCGTACGTGTCATACCATTTCGGAGCTGAATGGCCGTTACAATTTCGCCGCTCTGCCGGCGGTTGGTCCCCCGCGTTGCCGGTTCCAGCGCGCGGACGTGGATGTTTGTCCCACGGAAGAATTTTGACACCATCAGCGATGCCGTGAATTACCCTGTGGGACGATGATGCAGCGTGTCTCCTGAGGAAACATTCCGTTTCCCAAGAGCCTCTTCTAGCGGTGGGATGCCGGCTATCTCCCATAGCGCCTCGTTGCTCATCCGAGCCGGAGTGTTGCCCGCAGATTCTTCCTGTCCGCTGGGTAGAGCTCGTTCCTTGCGCCGTCCGTCATTATACCGCACCACGCGGGCGCAGCATAAACAAGGACGTGAGGCATTACAGACGCGAACAGTCTGCGGCGGGAGACTTTCGTTCGTTACGATTGGCGTAATCTGCTGCCGCCTGGATGCAGTGATGCGCCTGTTGCCCTCTTCACGTGGTTCCGCATGGAGAGACACTTGTCGAGGACTACGCCCAGGTACAACACCGACTCCGTCCAAGGAATTTCCGTCGACGAAGGCGACGGGCAACTCTGAGAAATGTAGTATATATGTATTATATAGACCACATTTCCCAGAGTACAAATTGGCCGAGAGTACTAACTTTCAATAACGAATTAATGTTTTTTCTTAACAATAATATGCAAGGTTTAATATTGGTTTAAAGTCTTTACTATAATTATGAAGTATATGCCATAATTGAACGTCGTATTTTGAATGAGAGAAGAAATGCGCCTCCCGTCTGCCGCGTGATTCACCTCGCTTCCCATCGAAATTAATTTTCAGGATTTACGTAGACACCCGATCCCAGTCGATCAATGATGAAAGGTCACGTATTATGAAGGGTAAGGGGTGCAGAAAAAATCATATACACCATTAAATTAGCTATGCATAGTTCTACGCGATTATGCCATGCATTCAATGACGTTTCAACTTCAGGTCGCAAAATATAACTGCAAAAATATTTTTTTTAATCTTTCACTGCTAAGACTGCGCATGATACCATATTCTCACTTAATAATCATTTTTTTCCCGCTTTATTACTTGTCCTTTTTGTATTTGCATTATTTCAATGTTAACGTGAATTAATTAGAGAGAGAAGTATTACTTTCCCCAAGTTTTTCCAGAGCGTCTACAATAAAGACAACCCACCAAACGATTCTCCACACCCACCCGGGGAACACATTAGCGATATTACACTGACCAAGAAGGGAATAGAATATCTGCTACGTAGCATCAAACCAAACAAATCACCTGGTCCGGAAGAAATACCTGCTAAAATATTAAAAGAATTACCCGAAGACATTGCCCCGTTTTTAGAAATTGTTTTCCTAAATTCGATAGAAGATAACTCAGTTCCTCGTGACTGGAAGCTAGCCCATAGAACTCCCATTTATAAAGGCGGGGATATGGATAAAACAACCAATTCACGACCCATTTCTTTGACATCGAACTCTGGTAAAATATTAGAACACATTATGGTCAGTAACATAAAGAGGTTTCTTGTTAGTAGGAGGATACTAAGCCACAACAAGCACGGATTTATGAAGAGCAGATCTTGCGAAACACAATTAGGTCTTTTCATTCACGATATACTTAGATTGGAAGAAAACAACATAAAAGTCGACAAAGCATTCCAAGATTTCAAAAAAGCCTTCGATAAAGTCCCACACAATAAACTATTACACAATCTAAGATGCTACGGAATCAATTAGAAAATTATTAATTGGATTAGAGACTTCATGTTATACCGCAAACAAATAGCAGTCATCGATGGGTTGTGCTCACAGGAAAGAGATGTAATAATCGGGCGTCCCCCAGGGAAGTGTAACACGGCCTCTTCAATTCTTAATATACATTAATGACAATCTCACACGTTAGTAGTAATCTCATGTTATTTGCTGATGACACGGCGGTACACAGGGAAATAAGGAGCCAACTAGATCGCGAGCTACTCTCTAGAGTCTTAGACACAATCTCGGATGGGTGCATGAAATAGGGATTAATGCTTAATTTAGACAAATACGCGGTTTTGAAATTTTGTAACAAAGGAAGTGGCGAACAGGACATAAACTACGAAATAGAGGGTTCAGTACTACCTACGGCCAAACAAGTAAAATATTTGGGGGTAGTTCTAACACCACGCCTTTCATGGGGAGCACACATCACATGCAGATCCGCTTTAAAGAAACTGGGCTTAATAAACGGGTGGTGGGGAAATGTAATGAAAACGTTAAACAGAGGTTTTATTTTGGTCTAGTTAGACCAAATTTCGAATATGCTGCAAGTATTTGGAATCCTTGGGATAAAATCTAGCAAAAAGAATTTGATAAAATCCAGAGAAAATCCGCCAGATTCGTAAAAAATATGTATGACAAGAACACAAGTGTAGCAGGTCTCTTAAGGGATTTCGGCTTGGAGCCCCTTGAAATACGAAGGGAACAAGCGAGACAAACTTTTAGAAAGATTCAGAACCAGCGAGTTTTACGAACACAAAGTGAATAATAATGGCCCCACACTACTTAGTTAGATCAGACCACAATGATAAAATAAGGGAGATATATTCCAATACAGAAAGATTCAAATACTCATTCTTCCCCAGAACAATCAGAAATCAAAGTAGTAAGAATCCGAAGTCCATTTAGAAATATTAAAAACATGTAAGGTACACGTCGGAACAAAATCAAAAATTCGAAGATTGTGCATGTGTATGTTTGTTGGTAGTTTGTGGGTTTTCATGTTTGTAAAAGGGTTGGGGCGAAAGGGTTCTTGCATGAATGTTTACCATGTTTGGTTTGTGGGCTATAAATTTGTGGCTTACGCATTCGGTTTTTTTTCCATATTACGGGTGGTTCCCTAACACCCCCTTGCCACGGCTTGCGGGTATTGAGTAGATGTAGATGTCTTCAGAGAATGTAACGCCGAAGTATTTCACCGTATCAACTACTTCAAGGACAACTCCAGCTAATTTGTAAACGAATCCCGTGGATATTTTAAAGAAATTTACCACCGAACATTTATTAAGACTTAAAGGCAATTCCCAATTTGAACACCATTCATTAATGCGATCTAAATCACGTGTTAGAATTAAATGATCCTCATCCCCGGATATCTCCCGATAAATTACTGTGTCATCCGCGAACATCTTTGTCTTACTTTTCACTTCTCGGTTCAAATAGTAAATAAAAATCAAGAATATTGACGGTCCGATAACACTTCCCTGAGGAACCCCCGAGGTGACTCGTACGCTTGTAAAACTAGCGCCGTCAAAGACTACCCTCTGTTCCCGCTCTGAAAGGAAGTCTTCAACCCAATTTATTGCGCCCTGTGTATTCCTACGCCTTTTAATTTATGGATCATTTTACCATGTGGAACCTTATCAAATGCTTTTTAAAAATCTAAAAAGATCGCATTCATTTGCCTACCACTTTCACCCGATAAAAGAAAGTCATGTGGAATAATCCTAATTGGGTCTCGCATGAGCGGGTTTTTCTGAATCCGTGTTGATTGTATCTCAATAAGTAAATATTATCAAGATATCTCATTATGGAACTAAAAATTATGTGCTCCAAAATTTTGGAACATATGGAAGTGAGAGAAATGGGTATGTAATTGCTGGGGTCCTCCCTGTCACCACTTTTAAAAATAGGCGTTATTTGCGCGGTTTTCCAATTCTTAGGGACTTTGCACTCAGTGAGTGATTTGTTAAATATAAATTCGAGGTACGGGGCGCTGTTAGGAGCTAAGTATTTTATCACCCTAGCTGGTATAAAGGGACCCAGGGATTTGTTTGGTTTAATGTCTATGAGCAAATTGACAATTCCTTGCTCGTCCGCTGTTATTTTTGCCATGGGTTCAGTATATATTGTTTCTTGGAGATACGCGGTGGCTACATCGTTCGTGAAGACGCTTTGGAAGAATTGGTTTAAAATGTTGGCTTTAGCCTCACTGTCAGTATGAATGATATTTTTGCAATCCCTTAAGCAAGCCACGGTTTGTTGACCCCCATTTACTTCCTTAACATATGACCAGAAAGCTTTGGGGTCAGTGTTCAAATACTCGCAGAGTACTTTACGTCTAAAGTCGTGTAAAGCGCTACGTAATTGTGTTTTGGTTTCAATTTTAGAGGATCTATACTTGTCCAAAAGCTCTTTATTGTCCAAGGGTGATGAGTTCAGACCTGCTTTCTTTACCCTAGAGTGTAACATTCTCTGCTTTCGAAGGGCTTTTTTAACGTCTTTGTTGTACCACCTGGCGTCACGATTTGCTATAACGTATTTTATAGGGATGAAATCTGTGATTCCTTTTTGCATAATTTTGACAAACTGTGTCCAAGTTTCTTCCACGGTGGCAAGACTTAAGCGCGTTTTGAAATCGTGTAGTGAAGAGTTTAAATGGCTGGAAAAGGTTTCAAAATCTGTTTTGTGATAATTATAAATTTTTCTTCTTGGGTTAACATTCCTTTTTATTTCTACGTTCAAGTTGATACTCACTGATTTATGGTCACTCATACCCTCGTCAGTTGATACACTATTAATGCGTTCCGGTGTGTTCGTAACAAATAAGTCCAATGTTCTTTCCACGGGTGGGAGTGCGTACTGCTTGATGGAGCGAGTTTCTTTGAACCAATTTTAATAAGAAATCACAAGATTCGCGATCACGGGTCCGGGATTCAACGCTACATCTACATAATACCCCGCAAGCCGCCGCAAAGGCGTGTGGCGGGGGTATTAGGTTACCACCCAAAAAAAGGAAAAAACCGCATTCAAAACATACATGCAAACCCAAATCCACAGTAGTGCATAGAAACATCCTATCATAACGCTATTGCTGTCCCAGTCGATACCAGGGAGGTTAAATTCTCCACCAATTATGTTGATGCATTTATTAGTTTTGCATGTAAATTTATTCATTTGTTCGTTGAGGGTATTAAGTGTTTGTAAAACTGAGTCTGGGGGTCTATAGAAAGAGCATAAATTAATGTTGAGTTGATTGGATCGCAGTATGGTGCACCTAACACTTTCTATGTAATTATATCGAAATGCAAGTAGTCTGCTTTCAAGATTACTTTTAACAGCCACGAAAACTCCTCCTCCGGGTCTTGTACCTATATCGTGTCGGTAAACTGTGAAATCTATTGGGAAAATTTCTTGGTCATTGATGTCATTACACAGCCAACTCTCTGTGCCTAATACTATATCAGCCGAATAACATTGAATTATAGTATGTGCTCGAGATCCGCTGATTTATTTTTGAGGCTTCTGCAACTCTATACAAGTATATTTAGATTATTTTTATCTCGAATAGCGCCCATATTTGTATCTGAGCGTAATGAAGAAGGCCCAGGACCGAATCGAAATGCACACAGGGTAAAGCACCAGGAAACGAAGGGAGGGGGGACGGAGAGCATGCACTCGCTCCATCCATTAACTCATCCAACTGCAGTTCTGAAATTATGGAGATGTACCATTAATGCGTAGAGCTGTGATGAATTCATTAACCCACGCATCCGGGTTTCGTCAATAAAATGTTGAACGATCCAATTTGGTGATCACGGCGGAGTCTAAAGGCTCGAACCGGATACGCGCGCCAGAATTAGAACGGAGTGAACGTGAGTTCACGGTAAGTTACGCAACGCTTTACGGTTTGCGTTTGTTTCGCGCACTTTCAAACGCTGCTTGCAACTCACACGGCTCATGTCGTCCATGGATGCACGTGTTTATCATCTGTCTGAGAGAATAACTATTCGTATACGCGCAGGAGGCCTCGTTCAATCGACGCCACTATCTTTCATTCGAATGGCTCCAGCCTGGATGCAGCACGCGTTGCATTTAAGGTTCTCGGATTCGAATGCCGCCGTCTCGTTTGCTGCCTCTTTCCCCTCAAGCAAGTCCTTTGTACTACGGGAATGCGAATTGCAAAACACCCGTCATCTACGAAGCAAGAGAATCGTCGCAGAGCTCCTGAATCAGCCAATCCGAGGTATATGTGGAACTCCGAAATAAATAATGGATTCCGCCACCCACGAGCGACAACCGACTTCCGCACACCACTCGTCAACACCTGCCAGTCGAAGCGAAGGCCATTCAAACGAAGTCAATGAAAGACGACAGATTAATGGGTCTAAGTGAAGTACAGTGAAAGAAGCAATCTTCAGATGAATCGGATATTCCAGTCTCCCCCCAATGCCTCCCGCAGAATCCAGACCAATCTCAAAATACGAAACATGCTCATAAAGTAAGGGCCGTTTGGTCACAGGAAAAAATATACGCATATGAAACACATTTTGTTGGCACTTTTAGTTAGCTGCAATCCTACTTCTCTTCTCTACATAATCGCCGTTTTACGCATTGTTCGTACCGCTGCACCAGCTTCTTTAACCCCTCTGCATAGAAGTTCGCCGCCTGAGAGTTGAAACAATTGGCAACGCCGTTCTTGAGTTCCTCTCGGTTTCGAAACTTTGTCCACCGAACCACTATTTCAAGTGCAAGAAGAGGAAGTAGTCCCTAGGTGCAAGGTCTCATCATCTCCATCTTGTTGGTAACGGCCTAAAAACTCTCGTCCACTGGACATTCTTTGCTCTTTGTGGTGGTCGGTGAGCATTTTCGGTACCCACCTTGCACGCTATGTGTGGTATCCGAGGTTTTCCGCAACAATATTGTAGACAGTAGTGCGTACAAGTTGAGGAAATTGTCAATCGACGATCACATTGCAGTTTTTGTTCCACTTGCGAAACAATTTCATCGGTCAGAATACTGGGCCTGCCACTTAGCTCTTCGTCATGGACATTTGTTCCTCCATTTTAAAAATCACAGCACCGTTGTCTAACCTTTCCCTCACTCATAACTGTAGGTCCATAGACCAGGCATAACTCCCGATGAATTTCAGCAGCCGATAATCCTTTTTCGTACAAGAATCGCATGACAAACGCACTTCACAGCTGGCGGGATCAACGACTGTGGGAGGCGATTCACATCGCCTCGCAATTTATTTACATGTATAAAATTACGCAACATACACATGTCATGTACTTGTAAAAGCTGAGTTAGTCCTACGCGCTCTCTCAAACATTGCTTTGGGGTAAACTTATATCAGCTGACGCACGCCGGCACCGCACAATGCTTTTCCCGATCGATGGTCCTGCGGCGGCAAGGGAGAGTCGAACACGAGACCCTGAGCTCAAAGGCCACCCACTGCCTCGTGGATTCAGAGACAACACCTCCCGGAACGCAGCACCCCCCCCCCCGCCGGTGGACTCTGAGGGCACTCATCTCGGCCCTCTCCATCGGGGGACAGACCACTTAGGATCCCCAATCGAGCAGAGTGGGCCAACTTTTCCGAATCGGAGCTGGGTCAAAGGCCTCTCGAGCGTCGCAGGCAAGGGGGATGAAGATGACTCTTCACGGGAGTTCCCTTGCGCCAGAGAGGTCAAAGATTAAGAGGGAAATACGGAAAGGCAGTCCTCCGTTCCCCAGCGTGGCGACCGCGTACGAGAGCCAGCCGAAGCATGCGGAAAACAGAATCGCGAATGCCCAATCGGAACCACCATATCCAAGCGATTTCCTAACATCTTATCCCAACTCCTCAGAGTGGACATGAACTCGAAATCCCTCCGAACATTGCATGACGAATAACTACGAGCATGAAGGATGAAAACTAATGCACAATTGCTTGTAAACCACAAAAAAACGACCTTAATACGCACTCCTGATGGGACGAGGAAGTAACATTCCCACTCAACACGCACGCGCAGATTTGAGATCGTTACATTGATCCAGTGTATTTTGAGAAGCGGAAGTCTGGAGACGTGTTCTAGTGCTACGTCAACGCGCGTTAAACAGCGTGCTGTTATCGAACTTTTTAGCTGCTGAATAAGGGACTCCTACTGAGATGTATCGTCGTTTAAAGGCTCTTTATGTTGACGATGCTGTTGATAGGTCTACTGTAAATAGATTTGTAGTAAAATGCCGTAGTTGCGGGCCTGGAAAAGCCATAATTGTTGATGAAATACGCAGGATGAAACCGGACGTCCGATCACTCCCACAGACGATAAACATCGCAAACTCGTCGAATATTTGATTCAGAATGACCGGCGAATCAATCAAAAGCGCATCGCAAACCATATTGGAATATCCAAGGAATGTGTCGGCTTCATCATTGAACAATTAGGGTACTGTAACATCTGTGCTCGATGGGTTCCTCGCCGTCTCACAGAGGAGAGCAAACAAAACCCTCCTTATTCCCCCGATCTAGTGCCTTGCGATTTTTATTTTTTCCTCAACTCAACAGACACCTCAAGGGTAATCATTCCACCTCGGACGATGAGGTGAATGCAAAAATACGACATCAGCCCGTGCTTCACTTGCGTTGACATGGCACTAGAGCACGTCTCCATACTTACGCTTCTCAAAATACACTGGATGAATGTAACAACCTCAAACCTGCGCATGCGTGTTAAGTGAGAATGTTACTTCAACATGCCACCAGAAGTGCTTCCGAAGATAATTCTGTTTTTGGTCTACAAACATGTGTGCATTTGTTTTCAGCCTATCCTCGTAAATTAAAATTTTACCGAGAAATTAAAACCTCTCCCACAACTAACTCCACCGACGTGGTAAGGCGGGGCGTGGATCGAAAGACTCGCAATCGATGCGGAATGGAAGGCGAGGACGTCGCACCGTGGCGAGCACCACCCATCAAGGAGGGGGCGACAACATTCTCACTCCCCAACCCTCCACTCTTACGCCTCTTTCCCTCCGGACGTTAGCGAGAGGGGGAACTCACGGCCGACGGGGCGTAGGCGGAGGCACGCCGGCCCTAATATGGCCAGGATAGATGAGAAAGCACTCCGATCGTTCGCTCCGGAAAAAGTTACGCCCGATCCACGATCACGTCCGCGCGCGCCCTACACGCGGATTTGATCGAGGAGTAAATCTAACGAGTCTCGGCGCGGCGACCGCACACGACATGGATCAGGGGGACGGGACGCGGCATCCGAAAAGGAGGATCGAGGCACGCCGACTCGCATGGCAAAGCACTTCTCCCGTGTCCTCCGATTGACTGTACCGGAGATGAAACACACTTGAAAGGGCGTGTGGGCGGGCGGGGGGGGCAGCGAGGCCTTAATTAGATTCAAATACTCATTCTTCCCCAGAACAATCAGATATTACAATAGTCAGAATCCGAAGTCCAATTAGAAATATTAAAAACATTTAAGTAACAAGTCGGAACAAAATTAAAAATTCAAACATTGTGCATGTGTATGTTTGTTGGTATTTTGTGGGTTTGCATGTGTGTGAAAGGGTTGGGGCGAAAGGGTTCTTGCATCAATGTTTACCATGGTTGGTTTGTGGGCTATAAATTTGTGGATTCTGCATGCGGTTTCTTTCCCTCTAATTTACGGGTGGTGCCCTAACACCCCCGCCACACGCCCTTGCGGCGGCTTGCGGGGTATTGAGTAGATGTAGCAGCGGCGCGCCCCGCTGCTGGGGCTTCGGGAGCAACGTAAACAACACACTCACGACGCACACGCAGGGAAACATCCAAGAGGCAAAATTTTGCCCGTTGGCATTAAGAGAAAAGATGAAAAGTGAGGCGCGATCGCGTCCGTCGTCGCGTGCCTCCGAAACTTTCCCGTTGACGTTATCAGAAGAGTTAGTACGGGAGCTGGTGGTATGTTTAGACCACCATATTTACACTCAAAAAAACTGTACACATTTAATGAGTATCTTACCAATAAACGGGAAATATGATCCTCATAGGGTATTTCATTGTCTTTCCCCCAGGGGGGGGAGGGGTGAAAAATTTGCGAACCGGACATATTTTTTTTCGTCTTAAACCTAGCCAAACGATCAATTGGGATGCCAAGACTCCGTTTCGACCATTAAAAGACGATTTTGGTGCGCCGATTCCGGAAACCGGGCCCGCAAAGTTACAAAAAAAAATTGCGAATCGGACATTTTTTTTCGTCTTAAACTTGGCCAAATAGTCAATGAGGATGCCAAGAACCCCTTTTGACCAGTTTAAGACGATTCAGAATGACCAAGGCCCGTTCAAACGGGCTCAAAATGTAAAAAAGTAGTACAACCGACCCCATCTGAGGTGGTTTCAAACTTGGTCCTGTAATTAAGCGAGGTACGAAAACCATTCTGAGATCATGGCGCTCATGCACAACTTTGCCGATGAAGATGATTAATGCATGTCCGAGAGGGGGCGCCATAAACAAGGGGCCCGGAATGCCGGAAAAGTCACAAAAAACTGAAAAACTGTGAACATCAAAAATGTACGGACACATGAGGCAACAACCGACCCGAATACCCAGAGTGTTTGTCAAAAATTATCTTAATATAACTATTTTATATTGTTAGTTGGGTCAGTGGCGTGCGCAGCCCCTTAAGGGTGTAAATGAGGGTAGAACTGGGCGCATTGGGGGCAGGAAACTCGTCCGACAATTTTTCCGAAAACCTTATCACTTAGGAGTTACGTTAACATTGGTCCTGGCCCTTTTCCTGGGTGGTCGTGGTCCCTACTGATTGCACTGAACGTATGGAATACACTTATATTCATGACAATTACTTCGATTATTGGATCGGGTTTTCCGTCATTTTTCCCGCTTTAGATCCGTTTTTCTTCTCTTAGGAAGGGCTCACACCCAAAACTAATGCCCAATTCGGAAAGAGCAGACAATTTTACCCTTAGCAATGCATGTCCATCCTCCTCGGTGGTGAATAAGCCAATTTTATTTTCGAGTGTCCGTTTACGTCCGGTGTTGCGTCAATGGGCTAGGGTAGTTTACTTTCAGAGAAATTGAGGAGGCGAGAGGGGGTTTAGCAGCGAGTTTTGATACAGTGTGAAGTATTATTCAAAATAGCAGATTTCGCATGGTTTTGATTTCTCATCACAGTAGGATCCAGCTTCTTCCCAATGTTCATACCCTTGAATGATTCTACTGTAAGGGGCCTGCAAATATCAGTACCCAGCAGAGGGATCAGAATTCTTACGGAGTCAAGGAAAGAAATAAAATATACGATATATGCTGGACAGGGTTTGCAAAACACAGCACTGATAAAGATAATTGACCCGAAATGGACGGACCGGTATGAATCTCGGAGGACCTGTGAAGAAGAAAGTGACCTTCACCGCCATTTATACCCTGCCCACCCAGGTCTTTTGGAGTATGCTCCGAGTGGCTTAAAACTGAAAAGGCGGGTGGTTCAGAGGTCAAACCATGGAATCTTCCAAAAATTCTGGAATTTCATAGAACTTGGAAGGATTTTACCTGAAAACAAAAAAACTGAATTTGGATCCTGAAAAATGCTTTTATCTCCAAGTACTTTTATATAATAAAAATGCCTGGGAAACGGGCGGTTGTGGGATTCTTAGAGAGAATACAAAGAAACACTCACGAAAGACACAATAAAGATAGATTCTTAGCAAAACACTAAAATGGTCTCGAAGGGAACTCGAAAGGTCCCAGAAAAGCCCAAAGCCGAGCTGTGAGTGCCACAGCGAGCCCATGAACACTCAAAAGCCCTAAAAAAACGCTAAGAAACGCTAGGAAACGCTAAGAAACACCAAAAGCCACCAAAACCGTGAAAAAGTCGCCAAAATACAGGGAATTTTCGGGGGTCCAGGGGTTGCCCGATTTTTGCTTTGAAAATTTCAGGATGGCATATCTTATTGATATCAGAGAAGAATCGTGACTTCATTTTGGGTTAACAGAGAATCAATGGAAGCAAAATTTACATTCTTTTGGCTTAGCCTGGCCGTATAGAACTAAAAGAGCATTGAAAAATTTCGGGCAAAACTTTCCAAAAAATTGAAAGAATGAGACTTGGTGTTTCCCGGAAGGCAGCTGCATACATGTTCTGTCAGACTTAAGGGTTTTGTATTATGTATTGAATGTATTATATATTCCGTAATTCCGGACGAAAATCTGATAAGAAACTTTTGGAAAAATTTTCGTCCGTGGTAGACAGTGGTTGGTCACGTAAATTTGTCTGTCCTTTCCGAGAAAAATAGAGCCCAAAATGAAATATCCTCAAATCAGGATAGTTTTGCATTGTTTTGAAAAGGACAGAAAAATGTACTCGCCGCGGTGTCTACCACGCACTTTAATTCACCTCAAATTTTCATCAGATTGGGATCCAAGAACGGATGGGAGTATAAGCCGATTAAGATACTTGAAAAGTAAATAAAAGAGTGGACTTCCAGATGCTGGGAAATAATATAATCTTTGATAATCCCAACTTACCTGGAGCCAATTGATTGTTTCAAAATTAGACTTCTACCTGGATGGTGTCTAGGATGTTTTAAATATATTCAGTGTCAATTATCATGTCTTCGTGGTGTCTACTAGGTATTCAATAACACTTAGACAAAGAATATTAGTCATATGCTCTTATATTCTTCTTCTTCTAAAGCAGATATAATTAGCCTTTGAATTGATTTCCCCAGGGATGCTATACAGTTTTGGTTCAGAGCGGGCATTGGGGCCCGGAGTTATTTTGCGACGTTGCGAGCCCGTTTTCGGGCTCGCAACGTCGCAAATCGTCGAATCCGCGCACCAAAATCATCTTAAAATGGTCAAAACGGGGTCTTGGCATCCCCAGTGATTATTCGGTGGAGTTTACGACGAAAAAAAATATGTCCGATTCGCAAAATTTTTATGCAACTTTGCGAACCCGGTTTCCGAAATCGGCGCACCAAAATCGTCTTAAAATGGTCAAAACGGAGTTTTGGCAGTCCAATTGATCGTTAGGCTAGGTTTAAGACGAAAAAATATGTCCGATTCGCAAATTTTTCATCCCCCTCAGGGGGAAAGACATCTGGTAACTTGGAAGACTTGCCTCTTGTGTACTCTGCTGGGTATCCTCGTTAAACGTGAGCAAGTCTTACAAGTGTAAATATCAGGTTCAGAACATACCACATCAGCTCCCGTACTAAGTTTAGAGCGAAGGCTGATAAGGTTGTGGATGAGGAGCTGCGGGAGGGAAAACAAGTGGGTGGGGACTACGGAGGGCACAAGGAGAGGGGAGAGGATAGGGGGAAAGGGTGGGGCATGAGAGGAAATGTGCCAAAGTGGAATTGAAGAATGGCTCATTTCAACGCAGGAAATTTCAACCAAAGCTAAGAACATTAGTCCACGAAAACCTGCCCAAACCGGAATACTGGTTTCAACGAATATGAAGATTTTTGAACTTCCCTCTTCCCTGAATCTACCCCTTCATCATATTCCCTACCACCTTCATCCCGTCAAACAGTCCCTCTCCTGTTCCAGCACTTTCCTCGTGACATTCTCCCCTCAACTACCCCACTGCCGCTCAATACGCCTTTCACCCATTTTTTCCTGCCTCCATTGGATTTCTCTCAACAAACTCCTCTCCTCGCTCACCATATCTAACATTTACTCATTTGCTTTTCTTTCGTTCGAATTCACCATCGTCATTCTTCTCCACACCCACATTTCAACATCCTCCAATCTATGTCTATCCTCCAGCTTCAGTGACCACGTTTCCGGGCCGTACCACGTCTCAGCTCGGTAACGAAATTTTTAAGAGTATTTTCTTGACATCCTCACTCAACGTCCCTGTCATTAACTACTACCTCTTACCTCAAAGTCCGTTTGCCAAGCGTATTTTTCTCCCTATGTCCCTACCACTTTGACCGTGTTGGTCCAAAACACTTCCGAGATATGTAAATTGTTCTACCTGGTCTATTATTTCCCCGCCTATATTAATATATAGCTTAACCTTTTTCTTTCTGGAAAATCGGATAACTTTGTTTTATTAATATTGATTCTCATCCCATATTTATCGCACTGAATCTCCAAATCACTCAACAATGCTTGCAACCCCTTGGCTGACTGAGCAACTAATGCTTGGTAATCAGCAAACCTAACCGATTTTACCAATTCCCCTCCGACTTTCATTCCTACCTCCAGTTCTTCCCATGCCTCTTTAATCATTTCCTCCACATATACGTTGAACAGCACCGGTGACAATGGAGAACCCTGTCTTACAACTCTTCTTAACACTGCCCATCTGGACTCACCGTCCCCACTCGAACCTGAATAGTATGAGACATTTACAGTTTGCGGATCAGTCTCCTGTCCCTCCAATTCAATTCTACTTTCTACAGTACACGCATAAGCTTTTCCCAGTTCACTCTATCAAACGCTTTTGCGAAATCTACGAAACAGGCAAAAAGGCCCTGATTGTGTTCTATATTCCTCTCGATTAGTGACCTCAAAGTTAAAGAGAGGTGTTATTTTGCTCTGGTTAGACCACATTGGGAATATGCCGCAAGTATTTCGGATCCTTGGGAGAAAATCTGACAAAAAGAACTGGATAAAGTCCAGAAAAGATCCGCCAGATTCGTGAAAAATATATATGACAAGAACACAAGTGTAACAGGTCTCCTAGGGGATTTAGGTTGGGAGCCTCTTGAAATACGAAGAGAACAAGCAAGACTTAGACTTTTAGAAAGATTCAGAACCAGCGAGTTTTACGAACACAAAGTGAATAATAATGGCCCCACACTACTAGTTAGATCAGACCACAATGATAAAATAAGGGAGATATATTCCCATACAGAGAGATTCAAATACTCATTCTTCCCCAGAACAATCGGAAATCAAAGTAGTAAGAATCCGAAGTCCATTTAGAAATATTATAAATATTTCAGTTACAAGTCGGATCAAAATTAAAAATTCAAAGATTGTGCATGTGTATATTTGTTGGTAGTTTATGGGTTTGCACGTGTATTAAAGGGTTGGGGCGAAAGGGATCTTGCATCAATGTTTACCATGTTTGGTTTGTGGGCTATAAATGTGTGGCTTCTGCATGCGGTTTTTTTCTAAATTACGGATGCTTCCCTGACACCCCCCGCCACACGCGCTTGCGGCGGCTTGCGGGGTAATGAGTAATGTATTAGGTCGGAAACTTCGTAGACCACCCTTGAATAAATAATTTGTATGCATCTTATATTTTGCATACATAATACATTATATATATAATATATTTTGTATACATAATATATACACGGGTGTCGATTAGCAAGGACGTGAGTGGTGCATTGCAATAAGCTTCAACTTCCTGCACGTGAATTTATAGCGTCGATAGTCTAAAGACATACACAACTCTCGATGAAATCCGAGGGCTGTCGAATAAAAACGTAGCCATTAAGTAATTGTGACAGTCAGCCAAGGGGATCCAAAAATCTTAACTGAATGCAATACTAAATGAATGCGATTGCAATAGAATGGGCGTTAGTGATAGGAACACGAATAGCTCCTTCCACCGAGTCTCTATGGCTCATAATGAAAGTACGTGAACCACTCCCGGATGATGATAACCTGCCTTCCGTAACTCTTCGACTTTCCTTAACAGACATCAGGCACCATTATTGGTGAATTATAGCCCGCTGAATTCACATCTTTGTTACCAACAGCAACAACAATGGCATGGTGGTCGCCAGACGTAGAGAGCGCATTTTGAGACATTAGAATCCTCGCCTAAAGGCCTGAATCAGCATAAAAACAATGGATCTTGCCCTAAACCACTTCTCGGCGAGCTGCAGATCACAAACTAAAGGTAACACCATTCGACCCCATTCGTCAATTTGCCCAGCAACAGCGACGCTCCAGTGAGATGCTCTACATCCACATAAATACCCTGCGAGCCACCAAAAAAGGTTGTGGCAGGGGGTGTAGCACCAGGAGGAAAGGGTAAGGGATGAGGGGTTTTTTTCAAATATGTGGGGGAAGGTGGGGGGAACCTGCAACCAAAATATTTTTTCCACGCGCATTTCCTTACGTTTACCCGTACGTTAACACTTATAGTGATGAACTGACTCCTGGGGGATTTCGACTACAAGCATTCCGGTGTCTTATCGTTCTAGGAAAAAATGACATTTTACACCTGCCAGTCTTGCAGTCTATCTCTCTCATCTTCTCTCTCTCTCTCCAACTACGGTACTGAGGTCATTCATGTAAATAAGGAATAGGAGGCCTATGACACTTCCTTGTGGTACACCCGACGTGACCTTGACAGTATCGGATGATACAACGTCCACGACGACTGTTTGGACACGATCACTTAAGAATTGTTTAATCCAGTTAATAATACTCTCGTGTATAGTATTTCATAAGTTTCCAATTTCGCGAGTAATTTGCAATGAGGGACTTTATCGAAAGCTTTCTTAAAATCTAGGAATATCGCATCAACTGGAATATTACTTTCACCGGAGTTCAATATTATATATCATGTACATAACGTGCGAGTTGAGTTTCGCAGGATCTACCCTTACGGAAGCCGTGTTGGTTATTAATCAATAAATCTTGTCTATCGAGGTACCTTATTACGGAAGTAACACTGATGTGTTCAAGAATCTTACAGGAGATGGAGGTGAGCGATATTGGCCTATAATTACTGGGGTCCTCCCTGTCTCCGTTTTTTAATATGGGTGTTTAAACATGGGTGCTCTGAGGTGCCTTAATCAATCTCGAGACATTCTTCCGAGAGGTGACCCTCGACTCGGAACCATCGCGGACATCATGCTCGCGGCCTAGGATACACGCAAGATTATGATTTCCCCGTGAGTGCTTCTCGAGGGCCACTTCGATCAGAATGAGCGCATATCACGGCCAGCAACACACGCCTTCACCACATACTAATTCCTTTCGAGGGTAAATCCAATTATTCATCCTTCAATCGCAAAATTGAACATTTCAGCTTCCTTCATGCCATTATATTATTACAACAAAGCTCATGGGACGACAGGGGGGCACTTTGGAATGAGGGGGTTGAAAGAGTATCTGGACCACTGTGGCAAAGGGGTGAAAGTAGGGCAGCGTTCCTGCAACCTTTCCCCAGCCCTCCAACTTTCCCCTTCCCTTGATTATCATAATAAACAACGTTAGACTTCCCGGGAAGGAGGAGAACGGAAGGGAAAACGATATTTTGATATTTATCTTTCTTTCTCTCTCTTTTCTCATAGAACTACTTTTTATTTTGCCCACAAAAAGCTGTATACAATTTGCTTACAATTTCGCAGTTTGGCGTCTTTTTGCATTCGTGACGGTGGTTTCCACTTTACAATAAATCTTCATGCATTCTCTTTGAACTTCATCGAATACAATAACCATTTAACTTTATTTTACATTCACAAATATAAAGTGCAATATTCAAAAGGAGACAAAGAAACCTGCGATATGTCCACGCGAATTCGACACTGGCATCCGGGAGAATAGGGGAGGGGACGTGGGAGATCACGAGTCCGCGTCAGAATGGATTGGAGGGGGGGGTGCGGGGGTGAGGCACTGCAAAAGCCCCTTCCAGGTGCAATAATAGATAATAAACGCGCTCCAAGTCGCAGCGCACCACCATTCCTGCAGTCGGGGAACAACTGCGAATCGCAAAAGGAAGGGAATGTGGGTCAACGCTTCGCGCGCCCATTGTCGCCGACATCCGGTGACGAGAGGGGGTCGCGCCCCCCGCCAAGCGAACGACTGAGTGAGCGCCGACCGAGCGGCGCGACGGCGACCACCGGGTTGGGCGCCGACGACCGGAGGGGGTCACTCCCATTCCCCCTCCCGGTGGTGCATCCGTGGGGACGACGGCGCACCGCGTGGAGTACGACGACGAGGTGGTGCGCGGTGCACGACGGCACGGCGCGGTGTCGACGAGGCCAAAAGGCCGATGGCGTTTGAGATGCGAATGATTCGAAGGAAGAGGACGTGCGTACGTATGCACTACGAACGCCGAGTGCAGACGAGTTGGTCGGCCAATGGCACACTTGTACGCTTATGATTCGCTGGATTTCTGCTTAAATCACGAAGACGACATGCATTTCGACTCGGTTGCTTCTACTGTCTCCACGACACACTATGTTTTCGGAAAACTCCTCGAGTGAGATTGGAAAAGACAAAACTGGGGCAAAGGAAAGTCCCACTAAAGGGCGCCAATGACTAGAAGGTCTCTGGGTACTGGTTGGGGTAGAACCGAAAAGGAAATATACTTGTTACAAAATTGAAAACCTTATAGAAGTTCTGCCAGATTTTGAAGAGATATGAAATATATAAGAACAGTTATTTATTATTGATAAGAATGGTTGGCCGTTTCCAAACTGCTAGTTAGTCTTTTGCCTTTCTCGTTTTAGAGTGAATTAACACATGATTTAGTTCCCTGAACCTCTCTGACAAACACCCAAAACGCTTTCGGGTTCTCTTTCACATTTCATCCTTCCCATGCAGTCTTCCCATGCCTTCTCACTGCGTTTTCCGCAACGCTTCTTTTGCTTAGTTGCCAAATGCCTTAATTAATTTGTTAACTCCTTGTACTTTCTTCTAACTAATTCATTATTTATGTTTTCTCACTTTCATCTCTATCTTTCTTTCTTATCATCTCATCCGCAATTCATGGTTTACTTGTCCATTTCCCATTAACGTTTCCTATATTTTTTTGCGGCTTGAGATATCCCTACTTTGATATATTAACATTTTTCCTCGGTAGTACTCAGCTGCTTTTCCTTATTTTTTTCTTAATCTTGCTGATACTCCTTCCTTGCCAACCCATTTAATTCTCCTAAACTGTTTTTTGTAACCCCCCTTATCTTTTTAAATCAGACGCTACATGTCATAACATTTAAAAATGTGATCCGAGTCCTCAGATGCTTCCGGGAAACTCTGCGAATAGATAACACTTCCTAAATCTATGCCTAGCCATAATATGATATAACTGATACCATTCTTTTAGAGCATACTATCTAACCTAACTATAGCATAAGTATAACAAATTATACCTTTCTATTGCGACAAGGCACTGTTTTTAGTGTTTGATGATTGATGTTAATACCTTTCTGATTTCCCTGGCATCTTCAATTTACGCCTACGAGTTCTGTGAAGTTCAAACAAAGCGTTGGCAACGATTAACCCCTTTCTCCAGCAGAACTCAATTGGTTTCTCCCCGTGGTCATTCCTCGTGCATAAACCGTAGTCCCCCACCTCATCACCAGCTCTTCCTTCGTCTACCGTTGCACTCCAATCCCCCATCACTATCGAATGTTTCGCTGCATGAGCACATCAAAGAACGCCGTCTAACTGATCATATATCCTACTGACTTATTCTTCTTTGTGATTGCTGGGTGACATTTAGATTTGAAGAAAGACTAAAGTTCGACGGTTCCGCTTTTACCTCTACCAGTAATATTCCATCCGTTGTTTGTTGTAAGCTTACTGCTTTTCTTCCTAACTCTTTATTACTAATTACAGAAACCCCTCATTGGCTCTCGTCCCCTCTACTGTATATTATTCTATAACTATCACTCCAGTCATCCCCGCTATCCTTCCAATGGCACCTTACATAAACCCAAAATATCTATATTTCCTATTTCCATCATTCGCTTAATATTCTCTAATTTTTCTATCCTCAACATTGTCCTACATTCCAAGTTTCTATTCTAACTGCCTTCTTGTTCTGTGTCTGCTGTCCTGCTGTTATCATTTTTCCTTTGCAAAGGTTTCGTGAGACGACGATCCCGGAAGCCTTGCCTCTCCTAATACCGGGTACGACAACACGGCCGAATGGCCCGAATCCCGTAGCGGCTAAGACTCATACTCTCTATTTTGTCCATCATTATATTCTTGGGAATAATAATTGAGGTGGTTTCCCGTTGCCTTCCTGAATAGTGTTTTCAACGTGTCACGTTGAAAACACTATTGAGAGGAGTATCAGAGGAGACAGCATCACTCAATGGCCGCTCCACTAGGGTCAGGAGCCTATGTAGCCACCTCACTGAGGAACAGACGCTACGCAGACGTTTCCTCTTTCGCTCGTAACCTTCGACCTCTCTGGCTGAGGTGACCCTACCAGGAACAATCATCATTTATTTGTAACCTCAACATTAACTCCTCCGAATGCAAAACCCTTACGTTTACCCTATTGGTGTTATATCCTCCTTCCCATTCCCTCTCCGGCCACTCCATCCAGAATGTCACTTCTTATACTGATCTAGGAGTAGTATTTGATTCCAGGCTTACTTTTACCCCACATATCAAAAACGTCTCCTCCATAGCCATGTCTCTCTCGGTCTCCTATACACGTCCACCGAAATTGACAATCCTTTAGCGCTGAAGAGAATATTTTCTACATGTCTCGCGAATTCTTCTGCCTTTATGCGCATATGCTTCCGGGAAACTCTGCGAATTGATTACGCTGTTCCTAAATCTATGCCTAACCATTATATAATCTAACTGATATCATTCTTTCAGAGCATACTATCTAATCCAATTAATGAATGGATATTATATAACTGACACCTGTCTATTGCGACATCCTCCGGAATGGGTATACTCACTATGAACTTTCAGTATTATTCAACCTCATCATTGATGCTTATATCCTAAAAACCGCAGGCACGCCCTTCGTCGTGGACACTTGCCGGCTAAAAAGTACTTGTCTCCGAACCGCACGGCATTTATTAATTTTTCCGAACTGTGGTCGTGGGAGGCGGGATCGGGTGCCACCTGCCCATGGAACCCTTCAGTCCTTCTTCGTTGGCCTGCTTTCCCTTCGTCGATCATTTGCTGGTGGGACGGACGCGTTCTCGGAGTCATTAGCAGAGGCACTCCCGAAAATTGATCCGGGCCCTACGCCCTCCAACGATACCGCCCTCGTCTCCCTTATAACATTCTACGATTGCCCCGCGCCCTTGTTCCTCTTATTTACGGCAAGGCAGATTTTAAAAAAGAAATATTCACCCAGCGTTTTCCCTTCTTTGAAAATCTTTGGACTTTATCGGACAGTATTTGCCCGACTTCCCCGGAGTTCATTCTTGGGGCATTTTCGAAAGCCTCCTCGGACCCTCCCATCGGGCCCTCATCAATGGCCCCTCATCATTGGCGCCGCCTCAGTCATGCGTGCACGCCAAGCAAATTTCGACGCGTTTGATATTTTAATATCACTTCCTTTTAAAAATTATTTGTGCTTTCGATGCGGACTTTCATTTGTTTCACCATCTGGAATATTCCTTAGAATTCCCTTCAATTACATGCAAATACCTACAAGTGACGTTTCTCTTTGACCTCCCGCGCCAGATTTCCCTTCCAAAAATTCAAGATCCTTGACATCCCCTCTCTCTTCCGAGCTTCAAATATTCCCCACACGATGACGAATCGGCAGGCTCGCACGCAGCAGCATATTACATTATGAATAGCAGCCTCTCATAGCTCAGCACTAGTTGAATCAACGAACACATTAGGAAGCCTATCAGAGGAGACAGCATTCCCCATGGTTCCCCAATTATTCGACAAGAGATGTATTTCGCTAGTGACCGTTATCACATACTGAATGTTTTTATTTCTACTGTTGCTTAGAACGCGTGGAATAATTGGTCCAGCAGTTCGGAGGTCCAAGACATGAATATAACAGTCCAAGAAATCGCTCCAGGAAGTCGTGTTTTTCTATTTCCGGCGGTAACATTTTACTACCTGCCATAAATATTTGATGAGTCTACTCGCACTTTCGGTTCATGTCTCTCTGCCTTCGGGAAATCTATTCTAAATCCGACCCTTAATTTTTCGTACCGCCTAATTTTTTTATTTCGATGTCAGCCAATTTAAGAAAGTGGCAAAATGGAAATTTCTTAAATCCTTCAGAAATTCTCAGTTTAAATAATGTGAACAAAAATTATTAGCTTGTTCCAAGCACCAATTTAGGTGAATCGGCACCAGGATGCTGCTTTGTCCGAGTGTGTTGTTGTGTGAACGACACTGGAATTGCCAAGGGGTTTCGATGAATAATTATGGTGACGGCTATTAGGGGCGAGTCGGGGTTCGGATGCACCCACCCCCCAACACCAATGGCACCAGCCTTTCATTCTTTCGCGTTCACGAATCCCATCGCATCCTCGCGCTCGCCGTCCACAGCGTCTCCGCTCGACCGGCGTCTGCGCTCCCACCCACCCTCCTCCAGAATACCGCACACAGACCCGCCAGCTGCTCAGTCATGCAACTACTCCGCGTGCCCGTCCGTGCTTTAATGATCAAGGCGGGACATTAAATGCAAGGGCCCTCTCATGAGCATAAGGCGGGCGCAACGTGCCTCTTCCAAAATCCCAGTCAACGGCCCCCACCCACACGTCCCTCCCCTGCCGCACCCTTCCCTCCGCGCCTTCCCTCCGAGTGCTCGCCAGCGATAACCCCTCCCCCTCCACTCGGGGCGCGAGGAGAGAAGGGAGGAGGGAGGGAGAGAAGGGAGGAGGGAGGGAGAGAAGGGGGCGGAAGATGCGTCACCGTCGGCGGCCGAAGGAAGGGGGCGGGGGACCACCCAAACAAAGCGGGTGGCAACGCCCTGTCGACGCTATGGCCCGCGGTCCGAGGGCCACACGCGGTCGTCAACGTGTTGTGCAATAATCCGGGAGGCACCAGCCCTCGTGCTGTGGTGTCCAAGCTAGAGCCGAGGGGCGGGCGACCTCGGAAAGGAATTCAAATCGCCAAAACATGAATTTCTCGGTTTTAAAAATTGACACCGGCACGAAAGAATTCCCCCGAAGGGACGGAGCACGAGGTAGGGCCGTCAAGGGGCGAATGTCGGAGCACGTTACTTATATTATACGTCGAGTTCCAAGCTAACTTTCTCGATCGCGAACTTGAAAGTTTGATGTCGAAGGATAGATAGAGAGCCGAGTTTACTTTGGGGCGAGATTAGGACTACGGAGTCTCTCTTCTACCACCTAACCCCCGAGGAGAGGGATTTTGCGGAGGTGGTGGATGGACGCTGCAAATCCCCGTGAAACCACCGTACGATCAAGATTCTGGTGATCACTCAACTCCATCAGCGCAAGCACAGCTCTCTCCCGTCCACATGCAAGAGTGGGGCGAATTATTGCTGTGTGGATTCAAGCGAGTGCGCCGCGCTGGGCCGTGAGAGATTCAATGCAGACAACATGATTATTTGTGTTTACATTATTAATTGGATCCCCACAATTTCTTACTCGATCACGTTATCCTTGGCACTCTTCCTCTCGGCATGGAAACACTAAAGCGGGGGGGGGGGGGAGTGGGCCGCTATTCTCGCAATGGAAGGAAGAGATTTTAACGCATTTCTCTTCGCTAATGGCAATGTTCCAGGTGATCATGTTGCTTCGGTGACGGACCCGCCGCGCGTGCGGGAGGCCGGAACAGCCGCATCGGTAACACACTAATAAATCTTGGTGTTATCGGATAAGAGTGATATCACTCACGTACATAAATATGGCGCACTATTTAAGAGATTAAGGCTTTGTGTGGTAAAGCGGCAATTGTGGTCTAATGTGTCATTAAAGTGTTTTGCGTGATGGTCACCGAAAACGTTCCATCGGCGAGAAAATATTTTAAGACGCATATATTATAAAAGTTGAGAAACGTGAATTCGTGCAGGCCATTTCGGCAAAACTCGACGAATGCCTTTCTAGAGAAACGTACTAAGACGATCGAGTTATTTCCATTTGCCGTTCAATTCTTTGCTATGTCGTCTCTGGGTCAAGCGGTCTGATTCGCTGTTGAGTTTGTGTGTGTGGTACGGTATTTGCGCAGGGGAGCGACTTGTTCTCGACTCGGACGAACTTCTCTTTTCAAAAATATGAATCCGCAACTGCTCCCGGGAAAATCGGCAAATCAATCACGCTCTTCCTAAATCTGTGCCTAAACATAATATCATATATCTGATACCTTTCTGAGGCACCTGGTATTTTCCATGTATACTATCTACACCTTTTGTGGTGTCTAAACCATGTGATGGTGATGACTAACCCCTGTTTCCTGCAGAACTTAATTGCTTGGTCATTCCTCATACCTAAACCATTCCTCAAACCCCCACCTCATCACCTTCTCTTCCTTCGCCAACTGTCGCATTCCATTCCCCCATCACTATCAAATGTTTCCCTGCAGGAACACACGCGATTATACCCTCTAACTCATCGTACATCTATCGACTTCTTCTTCCTCATGATTGCTAGGTGGCATGTATACCTGAACAATGACCAAGTGCGTCGGTTCTACTAGTAATATCCTATCTATTTGCTAGCTCTACGTTTAATACGCTGCTTCCTACTTACTTATCAAAATTTTATTGCCACCCTTTTGATGACTCTTGGCTTCCGATATACATTACTGCGTAACTATCACTCCAATAAACCCGGCTATCTAACCTCGTATAGCCCCAAAACATGGACTGAAAACCTGTATTTCCTCTCTTCATCTCTCACTTTATATTTTCTAATTTTACTGTCCTTAACATTGCCCTAACATTCCTTATCCCTATTCCTCTTCCGCTCCGCTTCTGAAAACTTCATCAGGATAAGCAAAGAAATCTCTTAACCGCGACACTGCATGGGCCCCGTCTAAAACCTACCTTAAACGGTTGAATGCCATTAATAATAATAATTTTTGAGAAAATTTGGATTCGAACATAAGGTACTTTAGAGGGACATGATGGTCGTTGTTTTTTTTTTTTCAGAGATTTAGTGTGTTTCCAAAACATTATAAAACAATTTAAGCAAATGCAGTATTTTTAAGATATGAAGCTTTGGATAAAGGTTTTCTGGAGTTCATTCGATGTCTTCGGTAAAAATGAGGCCAGAAAGTCGAAAGAAATCTGCAGTGGTATTTATTACATTTAATCAATCCATCGAAGGCTCAAAGGCGTTTTTTAAAAGAGAGGCATCGGCTCGCGAGGAGCAATGAATAATAATGTAATTTAATCGATGTCGGGATTCTGAATGTTGCGATTTATATCGAAGCACTTGTGAAATAGATCATCAAAAGTGCCAGATTCTTGATTCTGTACGGAACGTAACGGTTGCTTGGCGCGATTCACAGAGTTTGCTACTAGCTACTTTATTTTAAGGAAAGGGAGAGTTTCCCAACCGAAGGATCTCTCTTGTTTACGGTGCCTCGCTGTTTCCCACTCCATATCCTTTCAGTGTCATTCGTTAAGCAAATTTATAAAGCGAATTAAGGCATTGATAATACAATGATGATAGAGTGAGCTTTTGCAGTAGGAGCGAGAGGTACACTTTACTGCAAATATCATTTTACCTATGGCGTTTAAGTTTGCTACAATGGCATTACTTTGATCGTGGTAACAGAGATTACTTAAAATAATTTGCGCGTCTTTCCAATATTTTTGTTTGTACAGTATAATATTGAGAGGGTTTTGAATGGCATGTAAAGATGGTATTTTGCGCAATAGAAAACGACCGACGGTACGGGGCGGTACTTTGCTGGCGGTCGTGGCTTATGTGCGGGGGCTCTCGTTTCGTCCTCTTCGTCGAGGTTATGGTGATGTGTATTTAGGTGCACTCAGGAAATGAAGGTATTTAATGTGATAAAAGAACTACGATGCAACAAGTAAATCAGGGAATATTATGATAGGAAGCTACGCTTTGTATGGCTTGGAAACAAGATCGACGGTAAGTAAGATGATAGGAGCAGATCGGAGGCGTTTGGGATGAGAATATTGATGGGAAAAATGAGATGGACTGAAGGGAAAACGAACCAAGCACGGCGAGCGAGCAGAGATAAATAGGAATAGGAAGACATTGAAGAAAGAAGGCAGAAGAATTGAACGCAGGGCATCGCAAGTGCCAATGGAGGCTGTGGTAGAGACGAGAATGTCGATTGCAGAGGAACGCAATGATTGAGCATGTTTAAATAAGGAAGGCGGGAATCACGCGGACAAATAGAAACGTGTTTTGCCGTCATTTGCGGTTCGAGACCCTCTATAGTGTCGTGTGAGGCAGGGCTTCGGAGTGCAACGCTGCGCGGTGGCCGAGTACATCGAAGGCCGAAGTATTAGGAGAACAATTTAATGCAAGTTTGCTATGGATGGCGCACTAATCTAGCTGATTGTTGTTCTGCCCTCGTGCTCGGCGATCAACTCACCGAGCACCATGATACGGTGTGTTTTTGGGGGCTGGGGGAGGAGGAGGGGAAGATGGGTGATTTAGGCGTGGGTGAAACGAGTGTTTCGAGGTCATACGCCCATACATCCTAGACAAGTAAATGCTGGACCGGGTAGGTGATGAGAGGACTGTTTCCGAACATGGCTATTTACTTGATCGACACTGCTAATTCGAAAGCACGGGGAATGTACCACTTGGTGCTGAAGGGATGTTTGCAAGGGTGATGGCACGTCACGAGCAGCGTTTTTCGATGCACTGACCTGGTCTCGGTGTTATTTTACCCTATTTAGATCGCGGAGCCTGGCGAGGGTTCGGATGAGGGGGGCTCCCCGAGTGACGGCCCCTGAGACATGAAATACCGCTCCCACTGCATTCAAGATGGCGTCCCGATGCGAGTGCTACTAACACCAAATGAGACATCCGATTTTGTTTCTGGGCCACACTCCCACCAGATGCAAAAGAAAACAAGGTCAAAGAATGCGAAGGAAAATGCAAGGCCAAGGCGTTTCACAACAGTAGGTTTCCAGATAAAAAGACGAAGGTCGCGGCCCGTGGCGAACTTTCGCCGAGTTAGGCGGCGACGCGGAATGCGAAAAACGAGTCTAGCGGGGTTCACCCGAAGAGAGGTCTGCCGTTCGCGGCGAAGAAGCCCGCGTGCGGAACGCTGCGAGCACGTCACGGCTCTCCTTGGCCGATGCGACCATCGCCGCCGCCGCCACCGACGACGACGACCACCTCCGACGCAACGGGACGCTCCTCTTCAAGTTCTTCGACTGCCAAGAATCCACCTTCCTCGCAAATGAATAACGTCATCGTGCATAAAATCACCCCACGACTTGTACAACTGGCGTCATAGCTTTGATCTGATTATTAAAGTTCATCCGTTCTACACAGTTGTTCATCCCCCCTCCCCTCCTTTCCACAGTTTTCTTCTCAGCTGCCTCCTCACGTGTTTTCCCAGACTATACGAAGACGCCGAGTCGAAGGCAAAGTGAGGCTATGTCGACTAAAAGTAATCATCTCTCGGCCGTTGACTATCGAAATGATTGGCAGGAAAAATGGATGAAAGGCGTATTGAGCGCCATTTGGATATTGAAGACAGTAATAGAGGGGAGGATGATAGGCAAACGAGGAAAGGGCAGAAATAGGATAAGGATGCTGGACGGGATGAAGCGAGAAAGGAAGTACACAGAGATGAAGAAGGACTTGACGTAGAATAGGTTGCTGGATTGTGTTTTGTTTGGAGTTACAAAATATATATTTGGTAGTTGTGTCCAACCATATACCTACCTTAACCAGTAGATTAACCAAAATATTTAATAATTCCATGAGATAAGGTGGAATTCCTCGACTGGTGTCCAACGGACGTTCCCCCCGATTTGTCATCGTAGATCAATGGAGGAAGCATTTCATTATCTTTAATTTCAAAAAATTTGGGCTAAGGAAGTTGATATTAGTCGATATTTTTTTGTTGACGTTGGCATATCGGTTGTCGTTCCAGCGATATCGCGGTGTTCATTTGAAACGAAGAATTGGTAGCCACCGCCAAACATTTCACAGGAATGTTAAAATAAGAAATGGAAGAGCGTCCGTGCAGGAGCAGGATTAGCTGGTCACCTGCCTCCGAGCGGTGAACGCCTGCTCTCGGCCAGGGCCTTGCGCGTCTGCCACTGCCAACTGATTTAGACTGCCGAAGACAGGGATGTATTTCCAACGTCTGCCCTTCCATTACTTAAATTTGATCTTTGATACGTCAGACCAATTACCGATATCCAAGTACTCGCATACTTCCAAGCATTTTGAAAAAGGCGTTGGCTCTTTCAGGAGGAAACTACGGAAATACTTGTAAAAGGCTTTCCATTATATTTAATACTATGACTACAGAATAATTATTAGATAATCTACCGGTTAAGGTAGGTTTATGGATGCACACAACAATCAATTAAACATTTTGTAACTCCAACAAAACCCAATCCAGCAACCTAATCTACTTTAGGTCCCTCTTCATCTCCGTGTACTTCTTTCCTCCCTTCATCCCGTCCAACATCCATATCCTATTCCTGCCCTTTCCTGGCTTGCCCAACTTTCACCCCTCTAATACCTTCTTCAACATTCCACTACCGCTCAATACGCCTTTCATCCATAGTTCCTGCCTCCATAGGATTTCTCTCAAAAAACCCCTCTCCTCACCCACCCTCTCTAGTACTTCCTCGTTTGTTTTCCTTTCGGTCCATTTCACCTTCTCCATTCTTCTCCACACCCACATTTCAAAATCCTCCAATCTACGCCTATCCTCCTGCTTCAGCGACCACGTTTCCGCGCCGTACAAAGCTACGCTCCATATCAAAGTTTTTACGAGTCTTGTCTTAACATCCCTACTCAACGTCCCCGTCATCAACTCCCTCCTCCTTGAGAAAGCCTCCTTGCCTAGCGCAATTCTTCTCCTTACGTCCCTACCACTTTGACCGTATGGTCCAAAACACCTCCGAGATATGTAAACTGCTTTACCTGCTCTATTTTTTCCCCTCCTATTTTAATATTTAGCTTAGCCTTTTTCTTTCTGGAAAATCGCATAACCTTTGCTTTATTAACATTGATTTTCATCCCATATTTATCGCACTGAACCTGTAACTCACTCAGCAATACTTGCAACCCCTTGGCTGACTGAGCAACTAATGCTTGGTCATCAGCAAACCTAACCGATTTTACGGATTCCCCTCCGACTTTCATTCCTACCTCCAGTTTTTCCCATGCCTCTTTAATCATTTCCTCCACATATACGTTGAACTGCACCGGTGACAATGGGCAACCCTGCCTTACCCCTCTTCCTATCACTGCCCATCCGAACTCTCCGTTCCCCACTCGTACCTGAGCAGTCTGAGACATGTACAGGTTGCGGATCAGTCTCCTGTCCCTCCAATCCATTCCTATTTTCTGCAATACACGCATTTATTTTTCCCAATTCACACTATCAAATGCTTTTTCAAAATCTACAAAACAGACAAGTACGTCCTGATTGTATTCTATATTCCTTTCAATTAGTGATCTCATTATTGTAATGCCATCACGCGTACCTCTTCCTTTCCTAAACCCAAACTGATCATCCCCTAAATAATCTTTTGCCTTACTCTCTATCCTTTTGTCGATGATCCTGAGAATAATTTAGCTGCGTGCGATATCAAACTTATTGTTCTGTACTGTTGACTACCCCCACGGCCTTATTTGCTTTCATCACCTTTAATGCCCTTTCCATTTCAACGTCGAGTATGCCTGGACCTAAGCTATCTTCTTCTACGTCTTGTTCTTTTTCTATATCCTACCTTGTCGGCCTAAGTTCTTTACCATACAGTGTTTCTATATATTCCTTCCATCTCTCTTGGATTTTTCCTGGTTCAACTATTAGCCTACCCCAATTATCTTTAACTGTTAGCACAGATCATGGCTTCTTACTTCCCGATAATAACTTAACCTTGCTGTATAGATCACCAATTTCACCCTTATTCTGTAAACTCTCCATATCCTCGCATTGTGTTTTCCGCCATTTTTCTTATGCTTAATTTGTGGCCCTTCTCAATTTATTGTTTAACCCTTTGTACTTCATTTTGCCTAACTATGTGTTTACATTTTTCAACTTCTTCTCTCATCCATTTTTGCAATCATTTCCTCCGTGAACCATGGTTTCCCTATCCATATCCCGTTAAATGTTCCTATAGTGTCTTTTGCTGCTTCCGATGTCCCTTGCTTGATACATTCCCATTTTTCTTCGATATTAGTCTGTTTTTTACCGCCATCCATCATTTTCTCTACAGTCTGCTGATACTCCTTCCTTGTTAATCCATTTAATGCTTCTAGAGTCCATTTCCCAACCCGCCGCCCCTGCCTTATCTTCTTGAAACGGATGGAACATTTCATTGCCACTAAATTATGGTCTGAGTCCGCATCCGCTCCTGGGAAACTGTGCGAAATTATCACACTGTTCCTAAACCTGATCCTAATCACACTATAATCTAACTGGTACCTTTCTGAGTCACCTGGCATTTTCCATGCATACCTACGCCTTTTGTGGTATCTAAACCATGTGTTGGTGATGACTAACCCCCTTCTCCTGCAGAATTCAATCGCTTTCTCCCCGCGTTCATTCCTCGTGCTTAACCCATAGTCCCCCACCTCAACACCATCTTTTCCTTCGCCTACCGTCGTCTTCCAATCAACCATCACTATCAACGGTTTCCCTGCAGGAACACACGCGATGATATCCTCTAACTCATTGTACATCTACATCTACATAATACCCCGCAAGCCGCCGGAAGGGCGTGTGGCGGGGGGTGTTAGGTCACCACCCAAAAAAGGAAAAAAGAAATACCGCAATCAAAACCAACACACACATGCAAACCCCAATCCACAGCAGTGCACACATTCATCGTAGCACCCCATCATTCGACGCGCATGCAAACACACATCTACCTCCCTTCACTCCACAAGCATGCAAGTACATACGCGTAACTACAACAAATAATTTTACCCCAGGATTCAGCAAGAAATTTATCACGAACGTGCAAGCTAGTTTCTAGCAAGTAGCCAGGCGAATTACCACCACCACAAGAACGTTCCGCATAAAAATCTCTCCTACTCAAGACGAGGAATTTGGCCCAACGCTGCAGGTGGGAGGAGGGCACACCCACGGAGAGGGACAAGGGATGGAAGTGGAAATTTAGGGTAGCAAAAGAAGAGAAAACAATACTGTAAACAGCAATACATTACTTAATGGCATGCGGGAAGAATTTTGACACAACACACAGGAGGTTAGTGAAAGTGCATGCAATTGAGTTTAACTAATTGTTACCTAGACGCCGAGGGTGGCAAGTGGCATTTTTGTTATCTCCGAGTGTGACCCTACAGTTGTTATCCCGTATTGTCCGTGGGAAGAAGGAGTCCTTGAGTCTGCTAGTCCTGGCATCTATTTCCCGAATTTTGTACACATTATCCAAGCGACCAATGTATGTTGGAGCGCGAATAATTTTCGAGACCTCGGTGCTGAAACATGCGGATCTGAATTTATTTAGTAAGTTTAACCTAGCATTGAGTCGTCTTTCTTCCAGTGATTCCCATCCACACTCCATAAGCATTTCAGTGACGCTTTTCTTTTTATCGTAACAGTTTTCCACGAAACGAGCTGCCCGGCGTTGGACCTTCTCAATTTCCCGAATGAGGCCTTTTTCACACGGATCCCATACGCTCCATGCATATTCTAAATGGGGCCTTACAAGAGCGTGATAACAACGTTCCTTGACCTTGGAGTCACTTCTGCCGACAATGCGTCTAATAAATCCTAATTTTTTATATGCTTGCCCGCAGACTTTACGTATATGGGTCCCCCAAGTTAAGTCTTTAGTGAATGTAACACCTAGGTATTTCACCGTATCCAATACTTCAAGGTCAACTCCAGCTAATTTGTAAACTAATCCCGTAGATCTTTTAAAGAAATTTACCACCGAACATTTATTAAGATTTAAAGGCAATCCCCATTTTGAACACCATTTATTTATGCAATATAAATCACGTGCTAGAATTCAACGATCCTCATCCCCAGATATCTCCCGATAAATCACTGTGTCATCCGCGAACATCCTTATCTTACTTTTCACTTCGCGGTTCAGATCGTCAACAAAAATCAAGAATAGTAACGGTCTGATAACACTTCCCTGAGGAACCCCCGAGGTTACTCGTACGCTGGTAGAACTAGCGCCGTCAAGGTCTACCCTCTGTTCCCGGTCTGAAAGGAAGTCTTCAACCCAATTTATTCTCATTTTAACTCAGTCAGTGATTTGTTAAATATAAATTCGAGATACGGGGCGATGTTAGGAGCTAAGTGTTTTTGCACCCTAGCTGGTATGTTTTCGGGACCCGGGGATTTATTTGGTTTAATGTCTTTGAGCAAATTGACAATTCCTTGCTCGTCCGCTGTTATTTTTGCCATGGGTTCAGTATGTATTGTTTCTTGGAGATACGCGGTGGCTACATCGTTCGTAAAGACGTTTTGGAAGAATTGGTTTAGAATGTTGGCTTTAGCCTCACTGTCAGTATGAATGATATTGTTGCAGTCCCTTAAGCAAGCCACGGTTTGTTGACCCCCATTTACTTCCCTAACATGTGACCAGAAAGCTTTAGGGACCAGAGTACTTTACGTTTAAAGTCTTGCAAAGCGCTACGTAATTGTGTTTTAGTTTCAATTTTAGAGGATCTATACTTGATGTGTTCAGACTTGGTGTCTATACTTGGGTGATGAGTTCAGACATGGTTTCTTTACCCTAGAGTGTAACATTCTCTGCTTTCGAAGGGCTTTTTTAACGCCTTTGTTGTACCACCTGGGGTCGCGATTTGCTTTAACGTATTTTACAGGGATGAACTCTGTTATTCCTTTTTGCATAATTTGGACAAACTGTGTCCAAGTTTCTTCCTCGGTGGCTAGACCTAAGCGCGTTTTGAAATCGTGTAGTGAATAGTTTAAATGGCTGGCAAAAGTTTCAAAATCTGCTTTGTGATAGCTATAAATTTTTCTTTTTGGCTTAACATTGTTTTTTATTTCTACGTTCAAGTTGATAATAACTGATTTATGGTCACTCATACCCTCGTCGGTTGATACACTATTAATGCGATCCGGTGCGTTCGTAAGAAATAAGTCCAATATGTTCTTTCCACGGGTGGGAGTGCGTACTGCTTGATGGAGCGAGTTTCTTTGAACCAATTTTAGTAAGAAATTGCAAGATTCGCGATCACGGGTCCGAGATTGAACGCTATTGCTGTCCCAGTCGATACCAGGGAGTTTAAAGTCACCACCAATTATATTGATGCATTTATTATTTTTGCGTGTAAATTTATTTATTTGTTCATTGAGGGTATTAAGTGTTTGAAAATCTGAGTCTGGGGGTCTATAGAAAGAGCATAAATTAATGTTGGGTTGATTGGATCGCAGCATGGTGCACCAAACACTTTCTTTGTTATTATTTTCAAATGCAAGTTGTCACCTTTCAAGATTACTTTTCACAGCCACGAAAACTCCTCCTCCGGGTCTTGTACCTCTATCATGTCGGTAAACTGTAAAGTTTATTGGGAAAATATCTTGGTCATTGATGTCATTACACAGCCAACTCTCTGTGCCTAATATTATATCAGCCGAATGACATTGGATTATGTGCTCGAGATCCGCTATTTTATTTTTGAGGCTTCTGCAATTTAATACAAGTATATTTAGGTTGTTTTTCTCTTAAGTAACGCCCTTGTTTGTGTCTGACCGTAATTTACGTCACGTTTGTGGAGAAGTGCATGTCAAATGTTTTTCTACGTCAATGCCAGGGTTGTCGGTTACTTTTACATGTCGGTTGTATGTTGTATTAAAACAAGTTTATGTTTGTTCTGTTATTTTTGGGATCTGTGAGGCGTAACCTGATCTCAAGTGACAAAAAGCGCTGGATTCTACTTTATTTATCCCAATATATGACCTGCGCTCTTGCCTTCCAACTATGCTAAAGCCTAGAAACGTGTTCGTGTAACCTACGCGCTACACACTGTGATGCCACGGCAGTATAATGGACCCCGGAGCGATTTAGGGGTACCCGACACGATGAGAGGACAGGCCTCAGATCAACAAAGTCCGCTCCGATTTCCCGACAGAATCCCAACAATCTCTCGTTTAAACCCTCTATTCGGCTCCAAACGAGCCTTCCGCGGTCAGTACGTGGCACAATACTGCAAATACTTAATTTAAGAGGAACCTTCAACTCTGCCTCAACCCGTTTCACCTCCGAGTGCATCTCCTTAAAGGAGCGCAGGATCTCTTCAGATCCACGTTCTGAGGCGTCGTTTGTTCCCACATGAGCCACAATGCGTAGCTTTGAGCAACCTGTATTACTGACGGCCGCCTTCATCGCCTGCGTCGCCTGGGGTACCCCGACGCCTGGTATACACCAGGACGAAAGAATCCAACACCTCCCTCCTGTTGAACTCTGCGGCGCAGCGGATGCATTATACGCCGGACGTTAGAACTGCCTAATATACGGGTTCCCACCCTTCCCGAGCGCTGATGTCTTACTCTAGGCAGTGCTCTCGGAGTAGGGGTAGGAGCTGCAGGTGCGGTGGTGCTGTCATCCGACAGCACCTGGTACCTGTTGGAGACGGGGATGATGTCTGCCTCCGCAGAGTCCAATCCTCGCCGCAGCGTTACCTTCCCCTTGCCCCGAGATACAACCCTCCAATCGTCAGACCCACGGACAAGAGGTACTCCCTCGTTGAGAGATGGGACACGAGGCAGGTCTCTAATCGCCCAGCCACGTGCACATTGTACATCCTATCGACTTCTTCCTCCTTGTGATTGCTCGGTGTCATGTATACCTGAACAATGACCAAGTTCGTCGGCTCTGCTTTAATCTCTACGAGTAAAATTCTATCGTTTATGAATACATAACTGCTGTTAATTAAAAAAAGGTGACACTACGCTTGACAAAAATCGAACACACTTATACCACCCATTAACAAATTTACAAGGCATTAGATACCAGCTCTGGTGGCCTGGCAATGACTTTCTAAGGCCGTGGGGTATATGGCTTAGGTCAAGAAATAAGACGGGCCGGTTTCTAAAATCAACCATTTCATTTAAAATTTAATTAAATTTTCTTAAAGGTGACATATATCTCTAAATTGTTTGAGATCTCTAAAGTAAGCAAGTATTATCACTTACTGTCATCAGCAACGTCTAAATGATAGGGGTCAACGTGTAAATGATAGGGATTGGTCTGGAGAAATGGTCGTTTCAACGGATTTCTGATTTGGCGTGGGACTCCTATTCAGAGCGAGTGTTTCGTTGCATTCAGGGAAACAAAGCCTTCGCACCATAGACTCGCGTCCGCCACCGTGCAGCGGCAAGTGCCTGCGGTCGCGACACCAGCCTTCGCCAACGTATGCCCTCTTGAGGCTCACCTCATCAGCTACGACCACATCTCACATCCACGCATTGGCGGCCCACAAGACACCATGAACGTCCACCACACTTAAAACGAAAAGCGTCACTGAAATGCTTATGGAGTTGGGATGGGAATCATTGGAAGAAAGACGACTCAATGCTAGGTTTAACTTGCTAAATAAATTCGGATCCGCATGTTTCAGCACCGAGGTCTCGAAAATTATTCGCGCTCCAACATACATTGGTCGCTTGGATCATGGGTACAAAATTCGGGAAATAGATGCCAGGACTAGCAGACTCAAGGACTCCTTCTTCCCACGGACAATACGGGATAACAACTGTAGGGTCACACTCGGAGATAACAAAAATGCCACTTGCCACCCTCGACGTCTAGGTAACAATTAGTTAAACTGAATTGCATGCACTTTCACTAACCTCCTGTGTGTTGTGTCAAAACCCTTCCCGCATGCCCGCATTGGAATGTCATTAAGTAATGTATTGCTGTTTACAGTATTGTTTGCTCTGCTTTTGGTACCCTAAATTTCCCCTTCCATCCCTTGTCCCTCTCCGTGGGGGAGCCCTCCTCCTACCTGCAGTGTTGGGCCAAATTCCTCACCTTGGGTGGGAGAGCGTTTTATAGTATGTTGCACGTTCTTGTGGTGGTGGAATTTGGCCTTGCTGCTTAATAACATCTAGCTTGCACGTTCTTGGATAAATTTCTTGCTGCATCCTAAGGTGCAATTATTTGCTATAATTAGGCATATGTACTTGCATGCTTGTGGAGTGAAGGGAGGTAGATGTGTATTTGCATGCGTGTAGGATGATAGGATGTTTCTATTAATATATGCACAAGTGTGGATATGGGTTTGCCTGTGTGTATTAGTTTTGAATGCGGCTTTTCTTTTTTCCTTTTTTTTGGGTGGCGAACTAACACCCCCCGCCACACGCCCTTGCGGCGTCTTGCGGGGTGTTATGTAGATGTAAATGTATAAACGTTTTTGTTGTAATTTCACATTTTTCTTTGTTATGAGGCCTCATTTAGAATACGCTGCTAGTATTAATGGGATCCTCAATAATGGAGGCGGAATTTAAGTTTCTGTAGTTTTCGATGGAATATCGAGGGGTGGATGTCGTGGTTTTGGGTTTTTTTTAACGCGTGGTTTATCATAAGAATTCTTGGTAAATGAGATGAAAAGGTCAAAGAGAAATGTTACATTTCGCTGGTTAGGCCTCATTTAGAATATGCTGCAGCTATATGGGATCCTCACGAAGTTGAATTGATTACCGAAGTGGATCGCGTGCAGCGTCGAGGGGCTAGATTTGTAAATCGTCATGATAAACTTGGTAGCATATCCAAAATACTAGAACAGCTAGACTGGGATTTACTCACGGAGCGAAGGTGCAATTACAGATTGAAGCTCTTGCATTAATTGGAAGGAGGCCTCTTTATCAGTGATTTTGAAAATGCATTATTACTCCCATATTACTACAGTAGGAGAGATCATGTCAATGAAATCATATTAAGCGTAGAACATATAGCATCATGCTCTTTAAATTAATTATGTGTACAAAAAACTTTCATCTTGAATGAATATCTTCAATTACTATAAAGTTTACCTACAATGTTTGATTCTTCGGTAAATCTGTGATAAGATCACGAAGGAAACAATCCTTCCCAAGAGGGAAATGAAAGACAGTTGGAAGGCGAGCAGCACACGAAGAGGACACACCGAACACGCACAAGAGGTCCCCACGATCGGAGAAGGAAGATGCACTTCCCCGCGGTAGAGGTGAGTTCGACAAGTGTGCAGCCACATATCCTGACGGTGACCGACCGTGCACCACTGCAAGGGCGAGACGGGGGAATAGGGGGGAGCAGGGGGGGGGGGGTCACCTCCCCATAATCGATTATAGCGTCGTATTATCCCTATTCCCAACTCTCGCCCCCCCTCTGCCTGATGGGGGTCGCTGCACCGTGGCGCGCGCTGCACGTCTCGCCCACTAGGACGGGTCCAAGGGGGCGCACGACCTCGCTCGCGGCAGCCGTGCATGGAGCGAATGATGCGCGTTGGTCGCGGAGAAGGCCGGGTGACTCCACCTATCGAGACGCTCGGCCACGTTCAACGGTGACTGACTCACGGCAGTCCTTCATCACCAACAAACGGCAAATCCGTCCGAAATGTATCATGAAATGGAGGCATTTGGCATTGGGAGTAGTTCCAATACCACGCCTCTCATGGGGAGCACATATCAGGACAATATGCGGATCCGCTTTAAAGAAACTGGGCTTCATTAAACGGGTGGTGGAGAAATATAATGAGAAAGTTAAAGAGAGGTGTTATTTCGCTCTAGTTAGGCCACATTTGGAATGCGCCGCAAGTATTTAGGATCCTCGGGAGAATTGAGGCTAAAATAATTCGATAAAGCCCGAAGTAAGTCCGCCAGATTCGTGAAAAATTACTATAATAAAAAAACGAGTATGAAATGTCTCTTAGAGGAATTAGGTTAACCGCAAAACAACCGTAAAAGAAAAAGTGATTGGCGAAATAAAAATTATAACATTAAATTGCCACAGCATTAGAAACAAAATATCGGATATTGATCACATCTATGTAAGTACAAACGCAGACATAGTAGTAGGAACGGAGAGTTGGCTCACGGGAGATATAGCAAACAACGACGTTTTTTCAAGCGGTTTCACAATTTACAGAAGGGACAGGCCTAATAGATTGGGTGGGGGAGTATTCATAGCCGTAAAGTCAAATCTTAGTAGCCAAAGATACGAATGCGACGAAAATAGCATAGAAAGCGTTTGGTGTAACATAAAGGACTACAATGACGGAAGCCTATTCGTGGGCTCATTTTATAGACTCCCAGAATTTAATACAGATATTCTACACAAGCTCGACGACCAAATATCCTCTCTTAGTAACAAGCATTGCAACAGTATTATTATAATCGCTGGTGACACAAATCTACCGTCAATTGACTGGGACAAGTACTGCGTAGGGAAAATCAAACCAAAAATATAGAATCATGCCAAGAACTCCTTCAAAAATACACAAAGCACTCCTAAGAACAAATTGTTAAATCGCCCACACGGGGTCACAGCATACTTGATATCTTCGCGACTTCTACGCCCGAGATCGTGACAAACATTGAAATATTTGACGGAATCAGTGACCACAAAGCAATTTTGTAGAGTTAAAAACTAAGTTCGTGAAAATTAACAAAGGAAAGCGAAAAATATACCTATTCAAAAGGTGAATTTTAACCTACTACGAAAATATTTGAAAAAACATATCCAGAATACAAGACAAAAACACTGACAACCGATACAGAGAACGGCTGGAGTTATTTCTTAAATATTTTGCACGAAGGAATGAAGACGTACGTCCCATCCAAACTTAAATGCGACAATAGGGAACCTAGATGGTACAACGAGGAAGTAAGGTCGGCATTAATAAGGCAAAGAAGGCTACAGTACAATTTTAAAAAGAGTTTAAAAAGTGACGATATTGCTTAAGTGAATACATCTAAAAACAGAAACTTAAAGAATGTCGTAGTAAAACAAAAAGTACCATGCGCACAGCCCTACGTTCTTTTAAATCTAAAATGCTAAGCGAATATCTGGAGGAAAATCCAAAGTCATTCTGGTCCTATGTTAGGGAAATACAGGGTAAACGTACAACTGTACATTCTTTCAAGACGGAAAACGGAGAAATTATTACAGACAGCGTGAAAAAAGCAAACATTTTGAACAAGTTTTTCCAGAGCGTCTACGATAAAGACACAAACCCACCAAACGACTCTCCACACCCACCCGGGGAACACATTAGCGATATTACACTGACCAAGAAGGGAATAGAATATCTGCTACGTAGCATCAAACCAAACAAATCACCTGGTCCGGAAGAAATACCTGCTAAAATATTAAAAGAATTACCCGAAGACATTGCCCCGTTTTTAGAAATTGTTTTCCTAAATTCGATAGAAGATAACTCAGTTCCTCGTGACTGGAAGCTAGCCCATAGAACTCCCATTTATAAAGGCGGTGATAGGGATAAACCAACCAATTCACGACCCATTTCTTTGACATCGAACTCTTGTAAAATATTAGAACATATTATTGCCAGTAACATAATGAGGTTTCTTGATAGTAGGAATATACTAAGCCACAACCAGCACGGATTTAGGAAGAGCAGATCTTGTGAAACACAATTAGGTCTTTTCATTCACGATATACTTAGATCGGGAGAAAAAAAAACAAACAAGTGAATGTCCTATTCGCCACTTCCTTTGTTCCAAAATTTCAAAACTACCCATTTGTCTATATTAATCATTAATCCCCATTTCTTGCACCAATCCGAGATTGTGTCCAAGTCTCTAGAGAGTAGCTCGCGATCTAGTTGGCTCCTTATTTCCCTGTATACCACCGTGTTATCAGCAAATAACCTGAGATGGCTACCAACGTGTGCGCTTAAGTCATTAATTTATATTAAGAACAGAAGAGGTCCTATTACACTTCCCTGGGGGACGCCCGATGTTACCTCTCTTTCCTTTGAGCACAACCCATCGATGACTACTAATTGTTTGAGGTTTCACAAGAAGTCTCTATTCCAATTAGTAATTTTCTCATTGATTCCATAGCATCTAAATTTGTGTAACAATTTATTGTGTGGGATACATACATATAGTATGGCTGCCTAACCCGTTTTTGGAATAGAGGCCAGAATTGATCTGATCAAATCTTTCGGTCGAACTCTTCCGTGATATTTGCTATGAATTAGTCCATCTAAATGCTTCCTCTCACTTTTTCTCAAACCTCTAAGTAGTAATGGGGGAATGCTGTTTACTCTCTCGGCCTTATCTGGATTCATTTCCCTTTTTGTCATTTCTATCACGCCTTCTAGTAAGCCAGGATCTAAGCTATCTTAATCTACGTCATTTTCTCTTGCTTTTATTAAACTTACTGGTTTAATACCTATACCATGCATGATTTTTAATAAAATATTTGGAAAACATTTTGAAAAATATTTATTTATTTCAGCTCCATGGTAGGCGGATTCCGGAATGTCCTTAAGGGTAGGCGTGCAAGCTTGTTTGATGCCACCTAGGGTCCTAGGGTCGTGTCCTTTGAGGGAGGTTTTCACTCTTATAGGGAATAGAAAATACGAGGTCTACTGGTGCCAAGTCAGGACTGTAAGGGCGTTGGGGAATCGTCGCGATACCGTTGTAGAAGGTCTTCGCAAGAATGGACCCTCGACTCTGCTGGTCGTTCAGAATGACCTTAGGGATAGGTTTGGCGAAGATCTTTCGCATTTGTCATATTTTCAGTGATAATGGCGTGCACTGCCATCTTATTAATTCCAATACGATCTGCGATCATGCGCACATTTAACCAACGTCCTGAATTCAGCACTTTACGCACACGTCAGAGAAAAATTGTTACCGATACTTTTTATACAAACCTTGTATCTTGATCTTCTACTATATATTTCCTCAATATTTCTTGAATTTTCCCTGGTTCAATGAATGAAAAATACTCTGTTTCTGAAATTTAAAAATAAACAACTTGACTTTTCCAACAGAGAAAATTTTTATTCACTACTTAGGTTTCGTTATGGTATAATATCTTCAGGTTATACCATAACGAAACCCAGGTAGTGAATACAAAGCCAAGTTGTTTATTTCTCATTATCAATATTAAGTTTTTCCGCCCAGAAATTGTTTCATTTATGTTTCTGAATTTTGATTGTCGCACAGATTTTTCCAATCTTACTTCCCGACAGTGTCTCCGCCTTCCTGTATTCTCGCACTTTGCCTTCCGCCTCGCTTCTTTCACTCTGTTTCTTTCACGGCACAGTTTATTATTTAACTCTCTACACCTCCTTCTACCACACCTTACGTTTACACTTTTCTATTTCATTTTCTGGCCTATCTTTTTAATCATCTCCTACGCAATCCCTTGTTCCCTTTTCCCTATTTACTCTCATTACGGGTCCTTCTGCGGCTTTCTATCTTTAGATCGACTTTCCCTTTTTCCTCCATAGTACTCAACGTTTTTTCAATCCTGAATTCCTCTGCAGCCCCTTGATACCTCGTTCAAGTCGTGCTTCTACATATGTGAGAATAGATTGAATTCATGCAGAAATACTGGAGGATTTAGAAAAACTTGGAACGATTAGTTTTTAAGGGGACACCCATGTCACTTAGTATGAGGGGGGGATTCGCCCCGAGGCATTGGTCGAGTGAGCATTGGTATCCAAACCAAAAGAGTGAATAGGAGGATGTTTGGTTGGAGCGAGGCAAAGAGAGCTAGGGCCCAAACTGCTGGGAATTGCGGGCAGAAGTGTCGGCGTTGGCACAGGCTGACTTGGTAGCAACGAAACCCCACGAATTCCGGCAGACTGCTGTTATGTCATTTTCAATTCAAGCGGCAGTTTCACACACATGCAACCAGTCGCAGTTTCCCATCATGCAAATCGAAAGGAGGTGGTCATTCCCGGCGGAGGGGGGCGGGGACGCGCTTCCCACTGCATCCCCGCCATCTCCTCCGCCCCCCGGCCGCCCCACGACCTTTACCAACAATGCAGGGCACGGAGCGGTGCCAGCGAGTGGAGGGGGGCACACGACTGCCAAGGGCGCCGCAGCGGCGTGGTGCTGTTGCCCAACAGCCGCTCTCACCACCCGGCAGGGGGCGACGGGGAGGGGGCACCCACTTTCTGCTGTTTTCCGTGCCCCCGGAAGAACCAACCTCCGGTGAGCCTCCTTCGCACGCCCCTTACTTGCAATTAGTCCCCACCAGTGCAATCCTAACTTCCGACAAAAAGAATAAGACGGCAACCGGCGCGCGGTTTTGTCGTTTCAAACAACACCCCTCAGGATCCTCCGATTGGCTTTCGCCCAAAAACTCGAGTGCAAGACGGAGCCTTGTCGACATAAGATTGATGTTGGAAGGGCGCGACATATTTACCGTGGCGCAGTACCATCGCGAACATTTCAAATTTATTCGTGAATCCCTCACACGAGGAGGACAAAGGCCGTTTCTAAAAATGAATGACTGATGATAACAGGTGCCTCGCCACAAAATACAAATAAAATAATTGACAACTTTTCTACTTTTCTTCCTCCGACATGTTTCCCCGAAGAGAACGATTGAACACTCAATAGCCTTTCGTTTCCGGGCCCAGCAAAGTAGACGGAAGAACAGGGAACCCCATCGCCGTCTCAAGTCCACAACAAAAAACAGCAGCGGGCATATCGAAACTCATTTCTGCCTCGAGTTACCGAGCCAGCTCTCGCCTTTCATATAGAGAAATTGTCGTGAGTGGTAGACGGCCATGCATACATAAAACCTACGTGACGCCTCAGTGACGCAAAACTGTGACAGGTGACCAATGGCAACGTACGGAGCCGTGTGGCCGAACAAAACTGAGTGCTTACATAAAAATGTACATCAAATGTATAACACCAGATGTCGGGAGATCTCTCGCGCGACTATTGTCGCGGAGAGGTCTCCGTGACTCGCCACACGTCACGGTTATTTTCCGTTTATGGCGGAGGGCGAGGAAATCCGTCAGCGACTTACTCGTAAAGAGTGCGGCATGCTAATGCAATGCCCCTGGGAGCAATTTCATTGACATGATCTCTCCTGCATTTGTACGATGGAGGTTATGCGTAAGGGTACGTGTGGATGGTTTTGGAGAAGAAGCATGAAGCAGAGTTTAGTTCATTGTTCCGGGTTAATTGAGAGTCTCCACCCCGCCAGCTAGTCACCGATCAGGTGGAGATGGGCCTGCAGAGCACCATCAGTCTTTGTTGGCCGCCAACTTTGGGGTGGTTGAAAGGGGGCATGGTATGAATTGTGGAGGATTGAAAAGTATCGATTAAGTAAGCTCTGGTGCTTTCCCGGTGTATTTGCTTCATGAAGGATTCTCGGGTCATCCACCTGGTCAAGGGTTCCATGTTGGGCAACATGGAACCCAGACCCGGTGGAAGGCCCGAGAGTCCTTCATAAGGTATCGATTGCTGAGGAAGTATTGAATAATTTTAATCAGGAACGGAGGAATATTTTTCTTGGTTAATTTGAGGAGTACACCTTCATGCCAGATCTTATCACAGGCCTGGATAATGTCAAGGAATCCAGCAGTCGTAACCATTTTGTTATTCAAACCTGACTTTATGAGCTCAGTGAGGTGATTTATTTGGTGGACTGTTGAAGTTTTTGATGCAAATGTAAATTTGAATTTTTATTTGGTTTTTCTGCTACAAAGCAGCGAGAAAAGTGGATCCTGCTCCAAATCTACCCCCGCGTCATTTAACGCGCCCCTGTTCAATCAGACCACTCCTTGCCCCTAGCTCCTAACCCCTCGAGTGATCCACTGTGGCTGCCGACTGCCTTCTACAATGGCGCACCCGTAAATGGATCTTATTGTAGTATTTTCTCCCTCGGAGTTGACAATTTGCGCAGTAGGCGCGGAGTGGCCCAGGGCCATAAAGGATTGTATTCCTTCAACCAAGCGTGCGCGAAATTAGCGATCGCGCTTTGTTGGAACCCGCCCTTTCGACCCTCCCGCTCTTGAAGGCGTGCCGTGTGCCATTCCACAGCACAGTGCAAACCAGAGAGCGGAAAGGCTCTGATGAAACTAGTTTGCGAATGTGAAATGAGAACGCCTGGGAGGATTATATCGAAACCGCTGTTTACTGACGACATTGATACAGATTAATGGAGGGAGAGTTCACCATCTTCTTTGGCAGCCAGCATCTGCTGTTTTCAGCCAATTCTGATATCAATAGACGAGTTCATATGTGCAAATAACTTTCCAATCACAGGATTTGGTGACATTCAGATCGACTTTGACTATATTTCAAAATTTTGAGAAACGCATATCGTTTCTCTAGCATCGCGCATTTTTCGTTATATATTTTGTAACGACTCCGTGTTAATTCAAACTGTGGACTCATTGCCAAGGGTGTATTAGCAAGGGTGCTATTTTTAAGATTTTTTAATTTTTTTTTTTTTTTTAAGATATTGCAGAAAATAGGAATGGATTGGAGGGACAGGAGACTGATCCGCAACCTGTACATGTCTCAGACTGCTCAGGTGCGAGTGGGGAACGGAGAGTCTGGATGGGCAGTGTTAGGAAGAGGTGTAAGGCAGGGTTGCCCATTGTCACCGGTACTGTTCAACGTATATGTAGAGGAAATGATTAAAGAGGCATGGGAAGAACTGGAGGTAGGATGAAAGTCGGAGGGGAACTCGTAAAATCGGTTAGGTTTGCTGATGACCAAGCATTAGTTGCTCAGTCAGCCAAGGGGTTGCAAGCATTGTTGAGTGAATTGGAGGTTCAGTGCGATAAATATGGGATGAGAATCAATATTAATAAAACAAAGGTTATGCGATTTTCCAGAAAGAAAAAGGCTAAGCTAAATATTAAAATAGGCGGGGAAAGAATAGAGCAGGTAGAACAGTTTACATATCTCGGAAGTGTTTTGGACCAATACGGTCAAAGTAGTAGGGACGTAAGGAGAAGAATTGCGCTAGGCAAGGAGGCTTTCTCAAGGAGGAGGGAGTTGATGACGGGGACGTTGAGTAGGGATGTTAAGACAAGACTCGTAAAAACTCTGATATGGAGCGTAGCTATGTACGGCGCGGAAACGTGGTCGCTGAAGCAGGAGGATAGACGTAGATTGGAGGCTTTTGAAATGTGGGTGTGGAGAAGAATGGAGAAGGTGAAATGGACCGAAAGGAAAACAAATGAGGAAGTACTGGAAATGGTGGGTGAGGAGAGGGGTTTGTTGAGAGAAATCCTATGGAGGCAGGAAAAATGGACGAAAGGCGTATTGAGCGGTAGTGGAATGTTGAAGAGGGTAATAGAGGGGAGAATGTTGGGCAAGCGAGGTAAGGGTAGGAACAGGATAGGGATGTTGGACGGGATGAAGGGAGGAAAGAAGTACACCGAGATGAAGAGGGACCTGATATAGATTAGTTTGCTAGGTGGGGAGTCACAAAATGTTTATTTGATAGTTGTGTCCATCCAAAAAAACCTACCTTAACCGGTAGATTACCTAATAATAATATTTTTAAGACTTTTAGTAATTTGTGCTTTGATCTGCAATGCATTTTTTCAAGATTTATTTTACTAATTTTAGAGGCAGACCTTGTATACTGGGCGATCGAGATGGTTCGGTGGCTAGCGTATTGGCTACCTACCCAGAGAGCCCCGGTTCGAATCCTGGATACGGCATATCTTATTTAGTAGTATTCCGATCCCTAATTGAGGTGCTTTGTGGAGGGCACTTTGAGTGAGTACGCCGTCCGTCGGATGGGACGTTAACCTGCGGACCCCTTGGCGCCTTTCGTTAAGAGTAGGCTAATGCCGACGCCGGAGTTCTCTCCACACTTCATCCTTTCCTGTCCATCCTAATGGCGAAATTGACCGGAGCTCATTAACTAGAGCAGGAGGAAGAATCACGGAAGGGTCTTGGGCCCAAATGGCCAAAGTAGTAGGAGAAGAATTGTGCTAGGCAAAGAGGCCTTCGCAAGGATGAGGGAGTTGATGACAGGGACGTCCAGTAAGGATGTTTAGAAAATAATAGCTAAAACTGAGATATGGAATGTAGTTCTCAACAGCGCGGAAACATGGTCATTGAAGCAAGAGGATATAGGTAGATAGGAGGCTTTTGAAATGTGGGTGGGGAGAAGGTGAAATTGACGGAAAAAAAACAAACGAGAAAGTGCTAGGTATGGTCGGCAAGGAGAGGGGGTCGTTGGGAGAAATCCAATGGTGGCAGAAAAGGTGATCGATTGGCTGCAGAAAAGCATTCTGATTGGCAATGGGATGTTGAAGACTGTGGTAGAGGGGAGAATGGCAAACGAGGAGGGGGCAGGAATAGGATAGGCGTATGTTGGACGGAATGAAGGGAGGAATGAAGTATGCGGAGATGAAGAGGGACTGGATGTACGTGGTGTCGTAACGAATGGGGGTACAGGAAATTTTCTTTTGTGTCCATCCAAAACCTATACAACCCGCTAGATTACCAATAATAATAACACTACAATATTACAATTGCGTTTGGTAGTGTGAACCTCGTAAAATGTTTGTTTACCCAGTTACACCCCGAGAAATGCCCATCCGAAGATCATTAATTATGATTGTAAAAGGCTCATAATGATTCAATGAGCTTCAGCAATTTACTCATTAAGTAGCATTATCATATCGCACTAAACTATGCCCTTCATTCATATGCATTAGCATGTTTTTCAATCGACATCCAAGAGCTGTTAATAATTTCAAATGCCAATCGCAAAAGAGCGTCGTCCTGTCGACCGGAGGACAATATCTCGCGGCCGAACAAAGACGGACGAAGCAGAAAAGCGCCGAGCCACACCCCTTGACGGCGGAATGCCTCTCGCCGGTAATTAAACGGCAAGAACCACTCCCTCTTTTCGCAATTCTCACCTCACCATCCACCTCTCTTAAATGTCCGATTTAAAGGTCTCTCCATTTAGGTGCAAACACCACCGTCAGGGAAACTATGGAATGGGGACTTCGGCAAGCTCCCCTCACTTCCCTCCCGCCCGCATTTGTTCGGCACACCATGGCGGGGGTCCCGCGGGGGCACCTAGGTTTCGCTGCGGGTGGCCGATTGGGGAGCCAGCCAGAGGCCCCCGAAGGCCTCCCTCCTGCCCCAGCACCCGATCACTAGAGGGGAAGTCACGAGAAGGATTCGCGGGGGGGGGGGTTGCTATCACTCCTTGCTCTTGCCGTATTTTACTTCAATTAATACATTTCATGCCTCCTCCTTGCTTCCATTTTCTCAAATTTCCCCACGATTTATAACAAGTCCAATTTCACATTCATCACTCATTCAAATCAATTATCATTCCATTCTAACTTAATCTTACACAGAGTGCATTCCCTATTAATTTTATCAACCTTAGCCGCTCCACGGAAACTCATTCCTTCTTCCTTGAAGTCCCTTTCAAGGCGTCATTTTTACCATTAGCCTAATTTTTTACAGTTTCAAAATTTTCCCTTTCGAATATTTTACAAACCCTGAAAAAATGAGAAGGCTAGCCACAGGTGAGGGACAAATGACGTCCCATTGATGACGAAAATTGACTTGACACTTTCTACCGTTCTGGAGGAGTTTTCGCCCGAAAATGTCCACGCCCTTACGTAAGGCGCTGCTTTTGAACTTTCTTATGCCGAACCTAGGATAGCATTCTTACTTAGATTACTCAGAGGAGGACCTCTCAAACTGGGTGCGACAGAAAAGCAAAATCGTTGCGGATTAGAAAATACCTGGAATATTCATCGGGAATCGGATCCTTAACTTTTTTAGTCGAACGCCAATATTTCTTGTCTCACACTATACCCTCCATATCTAGGTATTATACTTTTTTCACGACAGATTTTTAAATTTTAAAGGAATCATCGAAAATAACACCACGCACGAACGTAAAAATTTAAAATTGTTGAGATATTCACGGATATTGACTCATTTTAACTTTCACTGCAAATTTCGCAGATTGCCATTCAATTGAAGAATTCTGCATATTCGGGTTTTAACCGCGTTGTTGTTTGAAGCTGACAACAGTTTCGCCGAAGTTGCATCCGGCGTCTTCAGGTCGAAGATGGTCATCTTCGACCTGAAGACGCCGGATGCAACTTCGGTGAAATTGTTGTCGGCTTCAAACAACAACGCGGTGAAAACCCGAATATGAAGAATTCTTCAAGCCACCGCCGCGAAAATCTACGCAACCATATACTTGCCATTCAATTATTCAACACATAGCTCGAAAATCTGATGAAAGAAACATCGATTCATTTCCCTTCATTTTTATTCTTTAATACATACACGGTATTTTCGGATACGCTAATTCCAAATTTCCACATAATGTGAGACTTTGGCGATGACCTGCATTCACACGAGCCAACACAAAGAAGAGGACGCACCGGGGATACCACACTTACTATTCGCTCGTAAACGCGAGTGTGTGAGTCGCTCGTAAAAGTGTGAGTCGACCAATTACAGCGTACCTTCTCAGTCGGGAGGTCTACATAAGACGAGCGAAACTGCAACTCCGGCGAAACTGTCATCCTAGAAAATGGACCAACGCGGAAGAAATTCCGGAAGATTTTCATCTTCACCAGCCGTTTTCATGGTTTAGCCGCACACAGGACCCCATCGTTAGTCTCCATCCCTTTCATATTTCTCCACTCCTCCCTCCCCCAACAGCCTCCAATCTAGCCTTCTCTTCTTGCATCCACGAACAAGAGTCCGTCTCGCAAAAAACTCCAATTCTACTCAAGGTTTTTACAAATCTTTACTCAAGATTCTGATCAACTCCCTCCCCTTAGTCTAGTACGCATTACCCCACAGAAATTCTCCTTTTATGAACCTTGCTACTTTTCCTTCCCACCGTGAAACTTGCTAAGGAAGTGAATTCACTTACCTGCTCTAGTTTCTTATAGTTCTTTCCGATAATGCTCCTTATCGAATTCTCCCTACTCCGTGAAAACTGCCAACTTCGTATTCTTACAATTGATTCTCATCCCATTCCGAAAACTATTATTCCGTAACGAGCTACAAAGCAATGATTGGGCTGACAACTCAAGTCTGACCGTCCGCAAATAAAGCTAATTTTATGAGCCGAGTGAGTTCCTCGCCTGCTCTCGGCCCGGTGCCTCTTCCCTCGCCTCACTTCCTGGACAAATTGACGACCGTCTCTTGCGGAGGGTCGAGAGAAAGCGCCATTGAATGTCCCCGTGCACCTCAGGCGCTTCCGACAAGCCCTCCGCCAGTTCGATTTCCTCCGCCCCAAGCACGGCCACTCCGCAGGTCATCGCCCCAAATCCCATGCTTCGCTCGCTTCAGACAGAGTAAGACGCCCTAATTGAATCAATATTCGCGGTACTCGGGGCGGCGCACTTGCCCCATCGGCACCCGGGCGACTCGCTCTCCCGCCATCTACCCCTCCCAAGGGAACGGATCGCGACGGCCAATCACACCTCATCCCTGTGCGCCTCACGTGGTCGCAGCAGCCGAACTTTGTCCCATCTCATCACGGAAGGAAAACTACCCCGCTCTCGAGGAGCCATCATCGCTCACTTCGGAAACTCGCGATTCGAACGCCATTTTGCATACCTTATCTCGAGATTCGGCAGTGCCTGATGCCTTGTCGTTCGTCGAAAAATTACATCTTAAATCAATCAGTTCCACACTTAATCTCTCCAATTTTACTGTCACGATCTCGCCTACCGCAGTACGATAGGGGTAATAATACATACGTATTCAACATTATTGCTAAAGATACATCATTCCAATTAATGCTAGACGTTCAATCTGTAATTTAACCTTCGCTCCATTGATTGATTCCCAGGGTGCCTGCTCTAATATTCTGGATACGCTTTCAGTTTATCATAACAACGTTTTACAAATCAAGCTCCTCCACGCCGCACGCGATTCAATTCAGCAATCAATCCAGCTTCGAGAGGATCCCATAATATACTTGCAGCATATTCCATAAATGAGGCCTAACCAACGACAGATAAGATTTCTTTTTGAACTTTTCATCACATTTACACCCAGTACTCTTTTAATCAATCCTAATTTTTCAACTTGGGAAAATGGAATTCTACAAAGTTAAGGCCTCAACCATTCAGTGCCTAATTTTTTGTTAGCTTATCCACATATTCCCCGTGAGTGTGTTTCACCCAGGAGAGATCGTGAGTGAGGGTTACGCCTAGGTATTTAATTGAGTATACACATTCCATTTCGGTCACCCTGAATGAGAGGGAAAACGCACCAAGCACGGCCACTCCGCAGGTCATGGCCCCAGTCATTTTTAAATGTTTCACCGCTAGCGCGTCCTCACTAATACGCTCCATCACCGAGTAAATAATCACGATTTTGGAGAAAGTGTTAGGGAATCCGCAACGAGCAACCATTCTCCCCGTCCCAAGCGCGCTCCCCGCCGGGGGGAGTAAGGGCTGCCTCCGTCGCGACAGCCTGGCGCGTTTTTTGTAAGCACCCTCGCACCGAAAGGGGCACCGGCCGGGGGGCGGGCGGACGGCTGCCGATGCCTCGTCCCGGCCCAGGACATTCCTTCCACTGCGCGCGACAGTTAAACGCGCTCCACTGACTATCGCTTGCATAGCTCCATATTTTCTGCAAACCGCCAAGGCTCACGCTACTCGACATTCGCTCACGTCATGAATGACCCCTAGGCTCTCTGCGGGCACGCCATGGCTTTTCAATAAAAAAACGAAGCATCGACATGAGGTATGAGAATGAAGTTCGGCACTGCACTAGCCCTCGGCAGTCTTCGATGGTCGGTCTACTTCTCCTCATTCATATCAAGGGCTTGAATTCAAAACAAGGGGATCGGAATGGTGCGGTGGCTAACATACTGGCTTCCCAGTACCCAGAGGACCCGGATTCGAATTCTGGAGTCGGCAGATATTTTTCAGTGGTACCCCGTTCCCTACTTGAGGTGCTTTGTGGAGGGCACTTTGAGTGAGTACTTGGTCCGTCGGATGGAACGTTAAACTGCGGTTCCCTCCCTGGCGCCCTTCGCTAAGAGTAGGCTAATGCCGACGTCGGGTTTCTCTCCACCCTTCCTTTCCCATTCATCCCTAATGGCGCAAATGACCGGCGGCCCTCTTCCCTCAGAACTACAACTGATTCAAAACAACCAGAAACATTAAACATAATGCAGATGAGGTGAGCATTCTTCGCGATTTACATTTTGTGAGATAAATACGTTTTAAAATGACAACGTTTTTCCATATTCGATGAGCACGATTTCACATCTGTAACGTAAATAATCATCAACAGTTCCACGGTTGAGTCGTGGGTGGAGACATCAGGGAAATTTTCAAATCTGCCTCACCCAAGCAGTAGTTATAGCCGTGAATTTCTAATGCGCCTCGACGGCTGAGTCTTTTTGCACCCGTGTTTCCGTTTTCACAACTCAAAGAATAGCGTGATAATGGCACGACCCGATGCGAAACACTTGAACTGAACTACCAAGGTCATCTTAAAAACACTGTGATTAAAAATAAAAATGTTCCCACACAAACATACACTAGTGTTGAAAATGTACCTTATTGAGTATTTACCAAGGTTTAAAAAACAATGACAAAAAAGACAAATATAATTGTTGCTGGTAATTGTTTACTTAATTATTGTAGTGTACTCATATGGCGATCAACATTTTTCCACTCACGTCAAACAACAATTTAAACGAAGTTCGCACGTTACCCCTTACGTATATATTTGGGACGGCATGTAAAATTTACGTCATCTCTTTTGTTGGTTACTGTATGGTAGAGAACTTAGACAAACAAGGTTAAAGATAGAAAAGGAACATGAGGTAGAGGAAGATAGCTTGGATCCAGACATACTCAACGATGAAATAGAAAGGGCATTAAAGGAGATGAAAGCAAATAAGGCTGTGGGGGTGGACAATATTCCTGTAGAAATGTTGAAATGGTTAGGGAAAGGTGGGAAGAAGACTCTATATGGAATTATTCGTAGTATCTATGAGGAAGGAATCTGGCCGGAAGATTTTGTGAGATCGGTGTTAGTTCCTATTCCAAAAAAGGCAAAGGCTTCGTCATGTGAGGATTACAGAACAATAAGTTTGACATCCCACGCAGCTAAAGTTATTCTCAGGATCATCAACAAAAGCGTAGAGAGCAAGGCAAATGATTACTTAGGGGATGATCAGTTTAAGTTTAGGAAAGGAAGAGGTACGCGTGATGCCATTGCAGTAATGAGATCACTAGTCGAGAGGAATATAGAATACAATCAGGACGTTTTTGCCTGTTTTGTAGATTTCGAAAAAGCGTTTGATAGAGTGAATTAGGAAAAATTAATGCGTGTATTGCAGAAAATAGGAATGGATTGGAGGGACAGGAGACTGATCCGCAACCTGTACATGTCTCAGACTGCTCAGGCGCGAGTGGGGAACAGAGAGTCCGGATGGGCAGTGTTAGGAAGAGGTGTAAGGAAGGGTTGCCCATTGTCACCGGTACTGTTCAACGTATATGTAGAGGAAATGATTAAAGAGGCATGGGAAGAACTGGAGGTAGGAATGGAAGTCGGAGGGGATTCGTAAAATCGGTTAGGTTTGCTGATGACCAAGCAGTAGTTGCTCAGTCAGCCAAGGGGTTGCAAGCATTGCTGAGTTTTTTTGGAGGTTCAGTGCGATAGATATGGGATGAGAATCGATAATAATAAAACCATGATTATGCAATTTGCCAGAAAGAAAAGGGCTAACCTAATCATTAAAATAGGACGAGAAAAAATAGAGCAGGTAGAACAGTTTACAAAGGACAGGAGTTTCAAGAAATAACTTTGCAGTTTCCACATAAAATAACTGATTTATTTTCGACCAGATTCGCTACAATGTAGCATCTTCAGGAACGTACGTACGTTTCTCGTATGTGTTTTGGACCAATATGGTCCCAGTAGTAGGGACGGAAGGAGAAGAATTGCGCTAGGCAAAGAGGCTTTCTCAAGGAGGAGGGAGTTGACGGGAACGTGGAGTAGGGATGTTAAGAAAAGACCCGTAAAAACATTGGCATGTAGCATGGGTATGTACGGCGCGGAAACGTGGTCGCTGAAGCAAGAGGATAGACGTATATTGGAGGCTTATGAAATGTGGGTGTGGAGAAGAATGGAGAAGGAGAAATGGACCAAAAGGAAAACAAATGATGAAGTACTGGAGACGGTGGGTGAGGAGATGGGTTTGTTGAGAGAAATCCTATGGAGGCAGGAAAAATGGATGAAAGGCGTATCGAGCGGCAGTGGAACGTTGAAGAAGGTAGTAGAGGGGAGAATGTGGATAAACGAGGAAAGGGCAGGAACAGGATAGTGACTTTGGACGGGATGAAGGGGGAAAAAGTACACAGAGATGAAGGGAGACCTGATGTAGAGTAGGCTGATGGATTGGGTTTTGTTTGGAGTTACAAAATATTTATTTGACAGTTGTGTCCATCCAATAACCTACCTTAACCGGTAGATTAACTTATAATAATAGTTATTCAACAGCCAGAAGACGATTAATGCCACGAACTGACGTCTAGTGAAGCGCCACGAGGGATAGACACCGAATGGAAAGGGGGAGAGAGAGTTGCAGGCGGGCAAGTGCGATGCGCCGAAGACTAGTAAAGGGTACAGCAGACGAGACCCTGGCGCACTCCCTCCCCTCGAGTTCAACTAAGCCCACCACGAAACGTGCTCCAAGACAGCAACAAACCTAGTAGGTGCCAGGGAGGCCTTCGCCATCCCGCATATCCGTTTTTCGCGCGTTACCACCACGTGTCTAATAGCCACAAGTGCTGTGATGGGGTCGTTAAGGAGTGCACAACCGATGGGGTGGTGGACAGTGCATCACATACAGTACGCGGCGGAAATGCTCGAGTACTATGCGCGCCTCTCATTTCTCGTAAACCCTCGAACCCCTTCTTGGAGCTCCGATGGGCTCGCGAACCACGGGGTGACGGCGACCCCCGCAAGACATAAACTAAGAACAGTCGCACTTGGCACGTCCCACCGCCACATCCGACGCCGAAAGGCGCGTCGCTTGCACGTGGGGTGAGCCTCCATGTGTCCCGCTTCTTCCGATGGGAAAGAGGGAAACGAGAGGTACGGGCTCCCTTAGCGAGGGGAGAGGAGCGGGCGGCCACTGCCCACCCTCTCGAGACGGCAACGATCGCTGGAGCGACCAGTCCAAGGTGGCGGCGCGGACGGAAAGGCGCCGCCGGGGGGCGAGTGCCCGAGGCGGCAGCTCGTTGCGCAAGGCGCAAACGGGGATGGGGGGAACCCCGTTGCCATATTCACTTCACCCGCGGATGAGTCTGTGGCAGCATCCCGAGCGCGTCCCTCGAATCCTTGCCTCCACACCTGCGGGACGACGAAGGGAGAGAAGCAAGGAGGGCGCGTGTGCAACGCCGAGGAACCGGATCGGCTGCGAGGGCAATATCAAGCAGTGCTTTATAGCATCCATGACCTCTTGGGCGGAGGGTATTACAACCTGGACAGCCGACCCTAGAGTGGCCCTGCACCGCAAGCGACGGTGCCATCGTCAGCACAAAGGGCGGCAAGCCCTCTCCCAGAGAAGGGAGTCGAATGCATAGATCCGAGATCGGTGCCAAGACACGGCCGCGAGGTTTTCTCCGTGGGTGCGAGTCCCGGCGTGAGGCCTGGCGAGTCGACATTTTCCCTCTCTCTCCCAATGGCTTACCACCCATCCGGTTCATACTCCGAGCACTCGGACGCAATCAGAAAGATCGGCGGAAAAATCGATTCGGAAAATCGCCCATTTAATAAAGGGATGGGCAACTTAGTATTTAGTCAAGTTTTTAGGTTTCTCTTTCACGCAAACAACGCATTTACACATTCACTCTTTTCCAAGGTCCCTCCATTTGCACTCACTGATCCTCAAAAACGCGGAGGTGAGCCCTGCCCACCGGTACAGCTTTGCAATGGGAACCCACCCAGCAAGGCTCGTGCGGGTCGAAGGAATCGATCACGGAACGAGAATGCTTCCGCAAATTGGTTAACTACAAATGAATCGATTGAAAAGGGTCAAAAACTAAACCTAGTAGAAGAGGTCACCGAGACAATGTTTTGCAGGCATGCTCGGCGACTGCTGAAAGGTTGAATTTCTTATTCTTAAGATCCCGAAAGGTCTTCTCGAAGGTGTGTACCGCGTGCCTTGCTCTTGCGGCAAATCGTATATCGGCGAGACATGCAGGTCCATGAAGACCCGCCTGCAAGAACACAAGAGGGCAACAAAGAATAAGAAATTCAGCCTTTCAGCAGGCGCCGAGCATGCCAGGAGCGAACCCGGACACGAAATCAAATTTGACGAAGCCGAGATAATCGCCAAGGAAAGAAGATACTATCCTCGGCTGATTAGAGAATCAATTGAGATCACAAACACGCCGAAAGTATTTCAACCGGGAAGACGGTTACCACCTGACGAATGCCTGGAAGAGTGTGTTCCAGAAACCAGCCAATCACAACGCAGCAGCGAGAGAGCGAGGGCTATATAAGCGCAGCCAAAATAATATCGGCACTTTGACCTGAAGACGCCTGGTGGAATCCAGGCGAAACTGTCGTCAAGCATGACTACCAACGCGGCGGGAACCCGAAAAATGGAAACATCCACGAACCACCACAATTATTATTCCCAAGAATGTAATCATGGGCACTATAGAGAATATGAGTCCTGCAAGTACGGGACTCGGCCCAAGGGGCCATGTATTGTGCCCCGCTGCTGGGGAAGCATGGCTTCCGCGGTCGTCATCCCACGAAACCCTTGCGCGGGAGAAATAATAGAAAGCAGGACATAAGACGCAGAAGAAGACGAAAGATGTTAGAATAGAGACATGGAACGTCAGGACAATGTTGAGGACAGGCAAATTAGAGAATATTAAGCGAGAGATGGAAAGAGGTAATATAGATGTTTTAGGTCTCTGCGAGGTGAGATGGAAGGATAGCGGGGAATACTAGAGTGACAATTATAGAGTGATATACAGCGGCGGGGACGAGAGCCAACGAGGGGTTGCCGTAATATTAAATAAAGGGGTAGGAAGAAGCGTAGTCAACATAGAACAAGCAACTCATAGAATCATACATGTAGAGATTAAAGCGCAACCGACGACCTTCTTCATTGTCCAGGTATACAAGCCACCGAGCAACCAAAATGAGGAAGAAGTCGATAGGATGTACGATGAGTTAGAGGATATAATGGCGTATGTTCCTGCAGGGAAACATTTGATAGTGATGGGAGATTGGAATGCGACGGTAGGCGAAGGAAGAGAGGGTGGTGAGGTGGGGGACTATGAGTTAAGCACGAGGAATGAACGCGGGGAGGAAGCGATTGAATTCTGCCGGAGACAGGAGTTAGTTATCACCAACACATGGTTTAGCATCACAAAAGGCGTAGGTGTACATGCAAAATGCCAGGTGACTCAGAAAGATATCTGTTAGATTATATTATTGTTAGGCACAGGTTTAGGAACAGTGTGATAAATTCGCACAGTTTCCCAGGAGCGGATGCGGACTCTGACCACAATTTAGTTGTTATGAAATGTAACGTCCGTTTCAAGAAGATAAGGCAAAGGCGGCGGTTAAAAAACGGAATTTAGAAGCATTAAATGAATTGACGAGGAAGAAGTATCGGCAGGCTGTAGAGAAAATGATGGATGACGGTAAAAAACTCAGTACTATCGAGGAAAAATGGGAATGTATCATGAAAGGGATATTGGAAGCCGCTAAAGATACTATAGGAACCGTTAACGGGAAAAGGATAAGGAAACCCTGGGTAACGGATGAGATGATTTCAAAGATGGATGAGAGAAGAAGATGGAAAAATTTAAACACACAGTTATGCAAAATGAAGTACAAAGAGTTAAACAATAAATTCAGAAGGGCCACAAATAAAGCAAAAGAAGAATGGTGGAAAACGCAATGCGAGGATATGGAAAGTTTACCAAAGAAGGGAGAAATTGGTGCTGTATACAGCAAGGTTAAGTTTTTATCGGGAACTTAGAAGGTAAGATCTGTGCTAAAAGTTAAAGATAAGTGGGGTAAGATAATAGTTGAACCAGGAAAAATCCAAGAGATATGGAAGGAATATATAGAAACACTGTATGGTAAAGAACTTAGGCCGACAAGGTTAGACATAGAAAAGGAACATGACGTAGAAGAAGATAGCTTAGGTCCAGGCATACTCGACGATGAAATAGAAAGGGCATTAAAGGAGATGACAGCAAATAAGGCTGTGGGGGTGGACAACATTCCTGTAGAACTGTTGAATGTTTAGGAAAATGTGGAAAGAAGACTCTATATGGACTGATTCGTTGTATCTATGAGGAAGGAATCTGGCTGGAAGATTTTGTGAGATCAGTGTTAGTTCCTATTCCAAAAAAGGTAAAGGCTACGTCATGTGTGGATTACAGAACAATAAGTTTGATATCCCACGCAGCTAAAGTTATTCTCAGGGTCATCAACAAAAGGAGAGAGAGTAAGGCAAATGAGTACTTAGGGGATGATCAGTTTGGATTTAGGAAAGGAAGTGGTACGCGTGATGCCATTGCAGTAATGAGATCACTAATCGAGAGGAATATAGAATACAATCAGGACGTTTTTGCCTGTTTTGTAGATTTCGAAAAACCGTTTGATAGAGTGAATTGGGAAAAATTAATGCGTGTGTTGCAGACAATAGGAATAGATTGGAGGGACGGGAGACTGATCCGCAACTGGTACATGTCTCAGACTGCCCAGGTGCGTGTGGAGAATGGAGAGCCTGGATGGACAGTGCTAGGAAAAGGTGTAAGGCAGGGTTGCCCACTGTCACCGGTGCTGTTCAACGTATATGTGGAGGAAATGATTAAAGAGGAACGGGAAGAACAACTGGAGATATGAATGAAAGTCGGACGGAAATTTGTAAAATCGGTTTGGTTTGCTGATGACCGGATGTGTAGATTGGAGGCTTTTGAAATGTGGGTGTGTGGAAGAATGGAGAAGGTGCAATGGACCGAAAGGAAAACAAATGAGGAAGTGCTGGAGATGGTGGGTGAGGAAATGGGTTTTTTGAGAGAAATCCTATGGAGGCAGGAAAAATGGGTGAAATTGCGTATTGAGCGGTATAGGAATGTTGATGAAGGTAATAGAGGGGAGAATGTTGGGCAGGCGAAGAAAGGTCAGGAAGAGGATAGGGATGTTGTACGGGATGAAGGGAGGAAAGAAGTACACAGAGATGAAGAGGGACCTGATGTAGATTAGTTTGCTACATTGGGTTTTGTTTGGAGTGACAAAATGTTTATTTCATAGTGGGTCCATCCAAAAACCTACCTTAACCCGTAGATTACCTAAATAATAATAATAATATATATATATATGTGTGTACATATATATATATGTACATATATATATGTACATATATATATATATATATATATATATATATATATATATATATATATATATATATACATATATATTATTATTATTAGGTAATCTACCTTGATTGCGCCTAGCGCAATTCTTCTCCGTACTTCCCTACTACTTTGACCGTATTGGTCCAAAACACTTCCGAGATACGTACATTGCTCCACCTGCTCTATTTTTCCCCTCTTATTTTAAAATTTCGCTTAGCCTTTTTCTTTCTGGAAAATCGCATAAACTTTGTTTTATTTATATTGATTCTTATCCCATATTTATCGCACTGAACCTCCAATTCACTCAGTAATGCTTGCACCCCCCCCTGACTAACTGAGCAACTAATGCTTGGTCATCAGCAAACCTAACCGATTATACGAATTCCCATCCGATTATTCACACATGACTTACTTTTATCGGGTCATAGTGGTAGACAAGTGGATGCTATCTTTTTAGACTTTCAAAAGGCATTTGATAAGGTTACACATGGTAAACTCATCCATAAATTAAGAGGTGCAGGTATACACAAGAGTGCAATAAATTGGCTTGAAGACTTCCTTTCAGGGCGGTAACAGAAGCTTGTCCTCAACGGCGCTAGTTCTACCAGCGTACGAGTCACCTCGGGGGTTCCTCAGGGAAGGGTTATCGGACCGTTACTATTCTTGATTTTTGTTAACGATTTGAACCGCGAAATGAAAAATAAGATAAGGATGTTCGCGGCTGACACAGTGATTTATCGAAAGATATCTGGGGATGAGGATCGTTTAATTCTAGCACGTGATATAGATTGCGTTAATGAATGGTGTTCAAAATTGGGATTGCCTTCCAATCTTAATAAATGTTTGGTGGTAAATTTCTTTAAAAGATCCACAGGATTCTTTTACAAATTAGCTGGATTTGATCTTGATGTAGTTGAAATACCTAGGTTTTACATTCCCTAAAGACTTAACTTTGGGGACCCATACACGTAGTCTCTGCGGGCAAGCATATAAAAAATTAGGATTTATTAGACGCATTTTCGGTAGAATCGACGCGAAGGTCAAGGAACGTTGTTATCACTCTCTTGTAAGGCCCCATTTAGAATATGCATGTAGCGTATGGGATCCGTGTGAAAAAGGCCTCATTCGGGAAATTGAGAAGGTCCAACGCCGGGCAGCTCGTTTCGTGGAAAACTGTTACGATAAAACGAAAAGCGTCACTGAAATGCTTATGGAGTTGGGATGGGAATCATTGGAAGAAAGAGGACTCAATGCTAGGTTAAACTTGCTAATTAAATTCAGAACCGCATGTTTCAGCACAGAGGTCTCGAACATTATTCGCGCTCCAACATACTACCTTGATCAAAAAGTTCCCGGAATAAGCACCGTGTGGCGCTCCCATCGTTCCGATTTGAGTTCTGTTTTTTTTTGTTAAATTGGTACATCTGTTGTTGATATTCCCTTTAAATCTTAGTGTCATAACTTGACATTTGCAAAATTTACGTAGCCAAGAGTACATCTATCTCTGTGTGTGTTTGCGATTTTTTACAATTGCAGAAATGGATTTAAATTTGCAACAACGAACTTGTATTAAATTTTGCGTAAAAAACGGATTTAGTGGCGCACGGACGTTGGAAATGTTGGAAAATTGTTTCGGCAACGATTCTCTAAAAAAAACGGTCGTTTACCAGTGGCACGAGCGGTTCAGAAGTGGTCGTGAGTCAATCGAAGATGATGAACGCAGTGGCAGACCATCGACATCGAAAGTCGGTGAAAAAATTGATAAGGTAAAAGAAATGTTGGTCAATAACCGCAAATTAACCATCAGAGAAATAGCGGAGGACTTGAACATTGCCTATGGATCCGCCCAAGACATTGTGGTTAATGATTTGGGTTTCCGTCGGGTAGCAGCAAAGTTGGTGCCAAAAGACCTCAATTTCATGCAAAAAAGAGACCGTGTTGACGTCGCAAAAGACATGATTTGCGAGGCTGAATCCGATCCCACATTCATCAAAAGGATCATTACTGGAGACGAGACGTGGGTTTATGAGTACGACACGCAATCCAGACATCAGGCAAGTGAATAGCGTTCACCAAATGAGCCGAGACCAAAAAAACCACGTCGTTTTCAGTCAAAAAAGAAGGCAATGCTGACGGTTTTCATGGATTACAACGGTGTAGTGCATCATGAATTTTTGCCAGAAGGCCAGACAGTAAACAAAGAGTATTATTTGGGCGTTATGAGACGTTTGCGTGAAGCAATTCGCCGAAAGAGACCAGAAATCGTCGCACAGTGCGTCGAGACCGTCGCACAGTGCTATCATTATTCGTAATTTTTTGACGAAAAATGCAACAAATACCATCCAACAGCCACCGAATTCACCTGATTTGGCTCCCTGTGACTTCTTTCTGTTCAATCGAGTTAAAAAACCATTACGGGGAACGCGTTTTAGCAGCCGAGAGGAAGTAATGGAAAAATCGCAGGAAGCACTGATGGACATACCGAAAACCGAATATAAAAAATGTTTCGAGGATTGGATCAAGCGCTGGCATAAGTGTGTTGCAGTCGATGGGGATTACTTTGAAGGGGACAATATAGATTTAGATGAATAAACTTGTACTTTTAATTTTCTGAATAAATTCCGGGAACTTTTTGATCAAGGTAGTACATTGGTCGCTTGGATCATGTATACAAAATTCGGGAAATAGATGCCAGGACTAGCAGACTCAAGGACTCCTTCTTCCCACGGACAATACGGGATAACAACTGTAGGATCACACTCGGAGATAACAAAAATACCACTTGTCACCCTCGGCGTCTAGGTAACAATTAGTTATACTCAACTGCATGCACTTTCACTAACCTCCTGTGTGTTGTGTTATAACGCATTCCGAATGACCGCATTTGAATGCCATTAAGTAATGTATTGATGTTTACAGTATTGCTTGCTCTGCTTTTGGTACCCTAAATTTCCCCTGTCATCCCTTGTGCCTCTCCATGGGGGAGCCCTCCTCCTACCTGCAGCGTTGGGCCCAATTCCTCACCTTGGGTAACAGAGCGTTTTATGTTGCACGTTCTTGTGGTGGTGCTATTTCACCTTGCTACTTACTTAAATCTGCCTTGCCCGTGCTCGGATAAATTTCTTGCAGCATCCTAAGATCCAATTATTTGTTATAATTAAGCATTTGTATTTGCGTGCTTGTGAAGTGAAGGTAGGTGGATGTGTGTTTGCATGCGTGTAAGATGATAGGATGTTTCTATGAATGTATGCACTACTGTGGGTTTGGGTTTGCATGTATGTGTCACTTTTGAATGCAGTTTTTCTTTTTTCCTTTTTCGGGTGGTGACCTAACACCCCCCGCCACACGCCCTTGCAGCGGCTTGCGGGGTATTATGTAGATGTATATATAATGTACGTCCATAATGTATTTCTTTTTCTTCCTGAGATATTGATGCATTCGAAAAATATATAACAAAGCCATAATTTATTAATTGTTCTCGGGAAACAATATGCGCATGTATGCAAAGCTTTTTATAAAATTTTACGCGAAAGAAATCGGGAGAGACGACCCCTGCAGGTGGTGAAAGAGCCGCCGTCGAGTCGTCCTGACGCAACCCTCCAAGGGCACTTTTTTGGTGTGGAACCGAACTCCGAACATGCGTGTCAGGTGGGGGGACTGTGCCTCAATGTGTACAGAGATCGTTGACGAAAAGGTCAAGTGGTCGAGAGAGTCCTCGGAGTGATGCTCGCGGCAGTCGTTTGAGAACGGGAGGGGGCGGCGCCTTCTGCAATGCAGCACATGTGGCCTTGGAGGGAACTGCGGGTGAGGGGGAAATGAGATTGATGCCTGGTTTCGCCAGTATAACCTCGCCCGGGCCTACCGAATTGAAGTGACGAAGTTGACGTAGAGGTGAATGACGATTTTGCCCCGCGTGTCCCACTGCGTGGTGCACGTTGCACAAGTAGGATGGCGCCCACCAGCCGGAGGTCGGCCTAGGGGGAGGAATTCGTTGCGGTTGCGGATGAAGACCTTCGGGGAGGTCGAAAAGTGAATGTGATCGGACGTCTGATATTGCAGAAAGCGTCCTTTTGTGTCCACTACGGGCATTGCTTCAACTGACTTCAACAGAGTGTCGGGAGAGGAGACCTGGTTTTATTATTTTTTTATTACATAATACATAGTATTTATTGCATATCACCGCTACAGTGTGTGACAGGGGAGGATTACACACCAGACTACTTATAACCCAAACTCCCCCCACCTCCAAGTGAGGTCAGATCCCTTATCGTCCATGGAATAAATGGCATGTTAAATCCATTAGTTCTACACTTAATCTCTCTAATTTTAATTACATGATCTCTCCTACCGTAGTACGATAGCGTAAATAATACATTTTTAACATCACTACTAAACAGACGTCCTTCCATGGTATGCGAAAAGAGATTTAATCTGTAATTTAACCATCGCTCCGTGAGTGATTCCCAGACTAACTGCTCTGATATTTTGGACGCTACTAAATGTATCATTACAACGTTTTACAAATCTAGCTCCTCTACGTTTCACGCAATCTAATTCGAAATTCAATCCAACTTTCTAAGGATAGATAAAACTTCTCTTTGGCCTTTTCATCACATATACCAAGTACTCTTCTAATAAAGCCTAATTTTTTTGTTAGCTTGTCTACACATCTTCCATTTACATACGTGTGACTGAGGAGATATCGTGAGTGAGAGTACGTGTTTAACCAATTCTACAATTCATATTTCGGTTTTTATCTGCATCTATAAAATACCCCTCATGCCGCCGCAAGGGCGTGTCGCGGGGGTGTTAGGTCACCACCCAAATAAAAGGAAAAAAGAAAAACCGCATTCAAAACTAACACATACATGCAAATCCACAGTAGTGCATACATTATCCCCCAGGGAAGTATAATAGGGCCTCTTCTATTCTTAATACACATTAATGACTTAAGCGCACACGTTAGTAGTAATCTCAGGTTATTTGCTGATGACACGGTGGAATACAGGGAAATAAGGAGCCAACCAGATCGCGAGCTACTCTCTAGAGACTCAGACACAACCTGGGATTGGTGCAAGAAATGGGGATTAATGCTTAATATAGACAAATACACAGTTTTTAAATTTTGGAACAAAGGAAGTGGCGAACAGGACAAACTACGAAATAGAGGGTTCAGTACTAACTACGGCCAAACAAGTCAAATGTTTGGGGGTAGTTCTAACACCATGCCTTTCATGGGGAGCACATATCAGGACAATATGCGGATCCGCTTTAAAGAAACTGGGCTTCATTAAACGGGTGGTAAGGAAATGTAAGGGGAAAGTTAAAGAGAGGTGTTATTTTGCTCTAGTTAGACCACATTGGCAATATGCCGCAAGTATTTGCGATCCTTGAGAGAAAATCTGACAAAAAGAACTGGATAAAGTCCAGAGAAGATCCGCCAGATTCGTGAAAAATATATATGACAAGAATACAAGTGTAACAGGTCTCTTAGGGGATTTAGGCTGGGAGCCCCTTGAAGTAGGAAGGTAACAAACGAGACAAATTTTTAGAAAGGTTCAGAACGAACGAGTTTAACGATGACACTAAAGGAATTATTATGGTCCCACACTTCTTCGGTAGAACAGACCAAAAAGATAAAATAAGGGAGATTGATTCCAATACAGAGAGATTCAAATACTCATTCTTCCCCCGAACAATCAGAAATCATAATAAAAAGAAACCAAAATTACTTTAGAAATATTAAAAACAATTAAGTAACAAGTCGGAACAAAATTAAAAATTCAAACATTGTGCATGTGTATGTTTGTTGGTATTTTGTGGGTTTGAATGTGTGTGAAAGGGTTGGGGCGAAAGGGTTCTTGCATGAATGTTTACCATGTTTGGTTTGTGGGCTATAAATTTGCGGCTTCTGCATGCGGTTTCTTTCCGCTTTAATTTACGGGTGGTGCCCTAACACCCCCAACCACACTCCCTTGCGGCGGCTTGCGGGGTTTTGAGTAGATGTAGATGCAATATGGATTTGGGTTTGCATGTATGTGTTGGTTTTGAATGCGGTTTTTCTTTTTTTTTTTGGGTAGTGACTTCACACCCCCCAGCCCCACGCCCTTGCGGCGGCTTGCGGGGTATTACATGTATGTAGATACGCCGGTTGTCCGGAAAACCGGTCATTCAACAAATTGCCCAGTTCGGCTCTGTCGGCAATGTGCCGGAAAAAATACGACAGCAGATATGTGATGCCAATCAGATGAGTCAAATTTGCATTTGGCTTCAAACTATGTGGCGCGGAAGAAACAAGCTTGAGGTGCGTTTCTGAAGTTGGCCACCGCGTGCGTCGGAACAAAAGCGAATGTGCGCCACTTAGATGCACGAATGGACAGCGGTTATTATTCATATCTAGAGAAACACCCGATGGTGATTTGGGGGTTTTGCATCCCACGCCGGCAAACCTCCTTCATATCCCCACTCTGGATGGTTTTCGCAATAAGTATCGCAGTGAAAGCATACTCTTAGAGCATGCTCCATCCCCCGCATCCATAATTACTACGCCATAAATATATATGGCTAAGAAGAGGCCAATCTTTTAAGTTAATTGTTTATCGTTAAAGTTAAATATGTGCTTTTGACGTGAAACTGTCATCGCAAGGAGGCTATTTTTAACGAATTAAACAATCGCGTTTATGAATTAAACCTATAATAAGGTTAATTCTGTATCACCTGCATTAATATTCATTTTATTGGTTCATCATTTCCTTAGCGACGATTAAGTACTCTTGAGGTCAGAAAACAAGATTTCAATTATGGAGCGATAATATTTAGGTAATTGACACATTATTTGATGATTAAATATATATTGAGTATTCACAAATTTGACTAGATGTTTAAACGAAAATTTTAGATATATCAGACTAAAATAACCACAGGAAAATAGTACTTTTTGTAGAAATTAATGAGTTTGGTATCAATGTCTTTCGTATGAATCGCTCAGAGGTTAATCTACATTGAAGCAAGGTCTTGCGTTTAAAATTATTTCGGGTTATTTACGAACTGACTTAAGGTACGGATGGCCCTGACGTATTAAGAAGTGAAGTCTCAAAATGTCCATTTTAAGCGAGGGCGTTCCTCAATCTCTGCGTTGATCCCACATCGGGCGGGCACCCTCCACAAGGCGGAAGGGAGTGAGGATGTCGCGGTTCGACGGCGGAATGCACCTACATACTGCACGCGGACTGAACTGATGGCCCGAGGCCGGAGCACGGATAGTTCTAACGGTGGGCATGCACACGACCCTAGACCTACTAATCTCCATCGAATCCCGACAAGATGATACCAAGTCCCTTCAAATCCAGTTTATTTAGAAACGCGGAACGCAGCGTCATCGTTACTGCTGTTAGCCCGACCTATTGAATATATACAGATCTCTCCCTCCACGACGGTAAAGAGCGAGTCATGACTGGGTCGTCTTTTCCGGCTAGTTTAAAGAAACCCATTAAAATAAACATCAATTCTTTCCAATTAGGGGCTCTTTCCACGTGGCGGGTGAAAAACAAAGAGGGCCGAAAGGACTGCGCACGTGACGAGCGGGAACGACCACCGCCGGCGATTGCAGAAGGACGCTGAAGAACCTAGCGCATTTAATCACTGGCGTCATCCATTTCGTCATCGCTGCGGTTTTTCCTCGCTTGCAGATTCCACTTATCGCACCAGGTCGGAAACTAACCCGAGGATGACAATTTCGTGTTCCCTCAAACTAAGCACGGGGTGAATTCGACTTAAATGATTTCTTACCATCACGGTAACGGTTAAATGCCGCATTATCACCATTTTCATAGCAGATGATTGATCATTTGCATATTCAAAGAGGGTTAATCTTGGGGATTCACTGTCTATGAAATGCAATAAATGAGTAAGGGAATGTGCTGAATGCACGATGCCTAGATCGATGACTGACGAGGGGTTGGGACGACGACGACGGTCGTCGGGCGCACTGCTCGGTCGAGATGGAGTCAGCCTTCAGAGCGCCGACGGCCCACGCCCAGAACGGCCCATCGCGACGAGTATCCGTGGAGGAAGACATTAGGGGCACAGAGGGATGGAAATAAAAAACACAAACACCACAACCCGAGCGGAAGGTGGTTGGGGAAACAATTGACGGCTGAGAGAAAACGCTGCAAGGCTGCAAGCAGGCGCCGCCGAATGGAATATTTCGAATCGACTGCATCGGATGGGTGCAGCGGCCAACACACGGCGGTGGTCAACGGCGCGTGCTTGCACATTGCGAGGTACTCTCTCCACTCCAAATGGAGCAAATGTTCTCGACACGACAGATCAAGAGGTACAAAACATTCAATATAAATCACATCGAAATGCTTCGATACTTCAATCTCACACACAAGATTTGGCTGAATAGACATATATAGTAGAGGCACAGAAATATTTTCATCTTGAAAATTGAATACCATAGCAATGTGCAAATTTGAGCAATTTTTCAATATCTGTCATTTTAAAGACATCATAGGAGATACCCGTTTACTTAGAGGCTTAAAATGTAATAGAATTAACAATATTCAATTAAATGTGACTTGATCTATTGAGGGAGGGGGCTCAACAATGGCTCGATAACCGTCACCATCGCTCCGCGAAAATACCCACAAGATGGAAAGAAGGCGGCACTCATCCGAACTAAAGTTTGCCAACACATCGCACGGATCTCAAGGCGCACTGGACCCCAAGTGCCCCTCGCACCAAAGAGCGAGATGGGAATGCGCGGCTCTGATCCCATCCTTCGCCAGTTGGTGGGTGGCGCCGGCCAGCACCCAGTGCGGCATCGAGGGTCGCAACCGGGCGAAAGGGCGCCCCCGGTTTTTTTGAACTTCGAAAGAAAATTGTCCCATTCAACAAATGCAAGCCGGAAAAACGAGAAAATCAAGTAATATTTCTCAAGTAAAATGTTAAGATAATACCTTGAAAATTATTACATCGTACAAGGCCATCACAAATTGTTCAACTGACGTTACATTCTTTCAAGACATCGTTCGGGGACCTCAAGCCAACAAGTGAATCAACTCGAGTGTGACGCAAATTGAAGCCGTGACTGCACTTGAGAGCCGCGCGCGCGCGCCGCTCTCCCCTCCAGCCGCCCCCTCTCGCGGCGGGACCGTTCATCGCCCCAAAAGTTCAGCCCATTCGGAAGGCGCCCAAGTCAGGGTTCAGGAAAACTGACTGTGTATCGCAGGTCAGCGATGTAGCCTGCCCGGCTGTGCAGCGCTCACTCGCGACATCAAAGGCACGCTCAAGACCCAGGATATCCAGTGCTCGATGTAAGGTGACTTTAAAATGAAATGGCATCGCATGTGCATCAGTGGGCAGACTATCATAGCTGACAATGTGTTATAATACGGACATAACACTCCCCGGATGGCGAAAGGCTAGTCCCGCACGGGCCCACCCAATGCGCCCGAGGTGAGGGCGTGGCGACGGTCATCGAGCCAGAACGGGGGACACCTAGCTATGTCTATGGCTTACCTCTCCGAAGGCGCGCCGCTCTTCCCAGCCCCCTCTCCCTCCGCCTGGAACCCACTCACTCACTCTGGTCGCCCAAAACACTGGAGAGGCGAGCGCGCACGCAATAACAACCACACGTGACGTCTCGCCGAGGGGAACTGGCGGCGCGGGAGGTCGCGCGTGGCGAAGAGAGGAACACTCGGGAAGAACACCACACGGAAGCACACACAATAATCGCAGGGAACGCACCACCGTCAGAACAGCACAAATAAACACTCCAAGATGAAATGGCGGAGCTCCAAACAAACACCAAAAGAGAAGGAACGCGAGGGATGGTCAGGAGGAGGGAGTTGGGGCCGATGGGCTCCTTTCGTTCCTCTCCCTTCCGAGAGGTAATCACGTAGCGTGCCCGGTGAGGGCAGGATGCATCAGCAACACCCTTGCGCCGCTTCCAGCAGCAGATTTTCAAATTTGGTTTTGAGGAATTGAGGGGAGGGGACTTAGAGCACTGGAAGGTGGGAGAGGAGGGCCTCACTTCACTCCCGACCCCTCTCAAGACCGAGGACGGCCAGCAATGCGAGGCGACCGGGATCGCCCCAAGGCCCCCGCCCACTGTGAAGGGCCATATCGATGTCCCACACTCCCGGCCGGAAGCCTCGGGAAGGGACCGCCACGGAGATCCCTTGAGGGCCCTTTCAACACTTCTTTGCCTTCGACATACTTCCCTTTCTCATCGACACCTACGGCCGAACCCAAGGGAAACTAACCTAGCGCAAAAAAACACTAAAGCGGACTCGATGGCGTTCCACGGATCGCCGAGCGTGCCAATACGAAACTGAAACGCTGGAGTCAGCTGCCCTCCTACGCAATCACTAGGTGGAGACTCCGCCAACAAAGCGGACACGGGCCGGTTTTCAAGCGTCGTTTGGCGACGGCGGACTCCGCCAAAGCGCCCCCAAACAGCCCCGCTGACCTCCCGAGACTTGAACGCGCGCCGTGGCGATCCTTCCTGCCCTCCGTCCGCAGCGCGCGCACCATCCGATTTCACCACGGAGGTGGGCGGGGGGCAGGAAAGGCCGGGAGCGACGGCTGTGGGCCTAGTGACGCCCTTTGCCAGATGATCGGACGGGGCGACGACCACCCTTCGCTCTCGGGTGCACGTGCAGGCGTGCCGCCGCGATGAGGCCCGCTCCACAGCGGGAAGCGCTCGCCGGGAGAGCGGCGTCCCTTCGGCAGAGCACGATCGGGGGGGACCTCGTGTGTGCCTTGGCTTGACGCAGCGGCTGACGTCACGCCCGAGGAATTGTGCACGCCTTTGGAGCCCGTAGGGAGAAAGTATGCGTGCGTGGGAGAGGAGTGGTTGCGTGCGCGTCCTCGACGGTGCCGAATGGAATCCACCACGCCCTCCTTACTCTACAGTGAAACAGGTGAGTAATCCTCCGAAGAACTAGCGGACGAAGGAGCCTCCGGGTCGGCAGACGCGAGCACTCTGCTCGCCACAGACTGCGCACTTCCTCCTAAACCGAATCCGGCACACCGACGATTCGTTGAACGACACTTCCGATTCACGGGAACACGCCTCGACCGCAGCACACGCGATACCGCAGGGGAGAGATCGAACGGCACACGACGCCCGTTGACACCACTACGACGCACCCGGCGGCCGACGAGTAACTGCCTCGTTCGCCGCTGACCGACGAGACGGAGCCTCCGTCGAAGGAGGGGAGGCAAGTGCTCCCCTCCGCCGCCCCGCCCGCCCGCCCACCTCTCGCTCGCCGCGGAGTGTTCTATTCCGCTTCGCCGTCTGCGCACCGATCTGCCTCCCGCATCCATAGCGACGACAGTCGGAAGATGGAATACTATACATCGGAATTAAACGCGAACATCGATTCCGAGTAATATGACGCTCCTCCCACTTCGGCGTTGCTTCTCGTTCGGACTGATCGCTTGATTTTCATTTCTCGAAATTCTAGCCATACCGAATTTTCTCAAATACATTAACCTCCACCCTTCCGTTTTACATGAGTTTTGAATTTCCATTATTCTGTGCGCGAACATTCGCTCGATTGGGAAGAAATCAAGAGCTCTATGGCCTCTAAGTCAAAATAAGAAGGGGGTAAAAACTCCAATGGCCGTAATAAGCAGTCGCAACTCTCGTCAGATCAAATTGTTGTGTTGGTTTTCGCGGGAACCACTGACATGGTTCCCGCAGTGGTATGCGCTCGGCCTTCGTGGATAGTCACAGAGTGTGTACTCGTAGAACAACCTGGAATTTTAAACGAGGTCTTTCCTACAGCCTCGTGAAGGATTACATTTCCATCTGGAATTTTTTACGGGATCTCACAGCCTCGTGTAGGATACCAGACAGGATAGTATGTGTGTGGCTGTGTGTGGTCCCTGGCGTGGATTAATTTCCCGTAAACCACCACAAAGGGTATTCTTGGTCTGTGAAGTTGTGGTTGGTCCCTTACGTGGTTCCCGCGAAAACCAACACAGCATTTTGGTCTAACGAGAGTAGCGACTGTTCATTACGGCAATTGGAGTTTCCCCTCCCCTTCTTATTTTATAAGGCAGATTGCATTCACTGGCGGAAACATCTACGATTCCTTGAAAACAGTCTCCGACCTCCGTCGCCGAAACGTTACCTCATTCACTTCACTTACCTCCACCAGTTCCTTTCCCTGTGCCGGCTATGGTTTCCCAGGAAGATCTGGTACCCGAAAAATCAACTAGCTTGGGTGGAGCTGCAGGTGCCCAAACTGCCTTGCCCGGGAATCGAACCCGGGACCCTCCGGACAGTAGTCCAATGATCTACCCACTAGACCACCGCGACCCGCATATATATATATATATATATATATATATATATATATATATATATATATATATATATATATATATACATACATATATATCTTGTGTGTTTTGGTTTCTGTGTTTGCTGTGACTATTTAGTGAGTTTCATTGTGCACGCTTGTGGCTTTTCCGGGAAAGTGAATATATATATATATTATTTATTATTAGGTAATCTACCGGTTAAGGTAGGTTTTTGGATGGACACAACTATCAAATAAATATTTTGTAACTCCAAAAAAAACCCAATCCAGCAACCTAAACTACATCAGGTCCCTCTTCATCTCTGTGTACTTCTTTCCTCCCTTCATCCCATCCAACATCCCTATCCTGTTCCTACCCTTTCCTCGCTTGCCCAACATTCTCCCCTCTATTACCTTCTTCAACATTCCACTACCGCTCAATACGCCTTTCATCCATTTTTCTTGCCTCCATAGGATTTCTCTCAACAAACCCCTCTCCTCACCCACCATCTCCAGTACTTCCTCATTTGTTTTCCTTTCGGTCCATTTCACCTTCTCCATCCTTCTCCACACCCACATTTCAAAAGCCTCCAATCTACGTCTATCCTCCTGCTTCAGTGACCACGTTTCCGCACCATACATAACTACGCTCCATATCAGAGTTTTTACGAGTCTTGTCTTAACATCTCTACTCAACGTCCCCGTCATCAACTCCCTCCTCCTTGAGAAAGCCTCCTTGCCTAGCGCAATTCTTCTCCTTACGTCCCTACTACTTTGACCGTATTGGTCCAAAACACTTCCGAGACATGTAAACTGTTCTACCTGCTCTATTTTTTCCCCGCCTATTTTAATATTTAGCTTAGCCTTTTTCTTTCTGGAAAAACGCATAACCTTTGTTTTATTAATATTGATTCTCATCCCATATTTATCGCACTGAACGTCCAATTCACTCAGCAATGCTTGCAACCCCTTGGCTGACTGAGCAACTAATGCTTGGTCATCAGCAAACCTAACCGATTTTACGAATTCCCCTCCGAGTTTCATTCCTACCTCCAGTTCTTCCCATGCCTCTTTAATCATTTCCTCTACATATACGTTGAACAGTACCGGTGACAATGGGCAACCCTGCCTTACACCTCTTCCTAACACTGCCCATCCGGACTCTCCGTTCCCCACTCGCACCTGAGCAGTCTGAGACATGTACAGGTTGCGGATCAGTCTCCTGTCCCTCCAATCCATTCCTATTTTCTGCAATACACGCATTAATATTTCCCAATTCACCCTATCAAACGCTTTTTCGAAATCTACAAAACAGGCAAAAACGTCCTGATTGTATTCTATATTCATCTCGATTAGTGATCTCATTACTGCAATGGCATCACGCGTACCTCTTCCTTTCCTAAAGCCAAACTGATCATCCCCTAAGTAATCATTTACCTTACTCTCTATCCTTTTGTTGATGATCCTGAGAATAACTTTAGCTGCGTGGGATATCAAACTTATTGTTCTGTAATCCTCACATGACGTAGACTTTGCCTTTTTTGGAATAGGAACTAACACCGATCTCACAAAATCTTCCGGCCAGATTCCTTCCTCATAGATACTACGAATCAGTCCATATATGGCCTTCTTCCCACCTTTCCCTAACCATTTAAACATTTCTACAGGAATATTGTCCACCCCCACAGCCTTATTTGCTTTCATCTCCTTTAATGCCCTTTCTATTTCATCGTCGAGTATGCCTGGACCTAAGCTATCTTCTTCTACGTCATGTTCCTTTTCTATGTCTAACCTTGTCGGCCTAAGTTCTTTACCATACAGTGTTTCTATATATTCCTTCCACCTCTCTTGAATTTTTCCTGGTTCAACTATTATCTTACCCCACTTATCTTTCACTGTTAGCACAGATCTTGCCTTCTTACTTCCCGATAATAACTTAACCTTGCTGTATAGAGCACCAATTTCACCCTTCTTCTGTAAATTTTCCATATCCTCGCATTGCGTTTTCCACCATTCTTCTTTGGCTTTATTTGTGGCCCTTCTCAATTTATTGTTTAACTCTTTGTACTTCATTTTACCTAACTCTGTGTTTACATTTTTCCATCTTCTCCTCTCATCCATCTTTGCAATCATTTCATCCGTTACCCATGGTTTCCTTATCCTTTTCCCGTTAACGGTTCCTATAGTGTCTTTAGCGGCTTCCAATATCCCTTTCTTATATATATATATATATATATATATATATATATATATATATATATATATATATGCGGGTCGCGGTGGTCTAGCGGGTAGAGCGTTGGACTACTGACCGGAGGTTTCGATTCCCGGGCAAGGCACTTTGGGCACCTGCAGCTCCACCCAAGCTAGTTGATTTTTCGGGTACCAGATCTTCCTGGGAAACCATAACCGGCACAGGGAAAGGAACTGGCCCCCCTACCCCGATGTGTGAATATTCACACGCCGTTGGGCTTGGTACACGGGTGAGCTCTACCATCACCTACTAAACCGACCTTCGCGTTGATTACTGTGTTTATGGTATATATATATATATATATATATATATATATATATATATATATATATATATATCTTCTCTTCCTATCCCTTTACACGCAAGTTCACACAACCTATCATTTGACGAATGCTTTTCCTTAACAGTTCAAGAATCCCTACCCGATGTAAAACATGTCTCCTAATCAGATCTGCTCCCCTCTCCCCACATCCCCTCTTTGTCCCTTCACCCCGTTCCCACGCTAATTGCCTCTCAAAAAATATTATCTATCTCTTGTCGTGCAAACAATGCACCTCATTCTACATAGGCGAATGCATTACCCCATTATCCATCCGAATGAACAATCACCGTTACTCATGTAATTCTGCTGCACTCTCTTCTCTTCCTATCCCTTTACACGCAAGTTCAGACAACCTATCATTTGACGAATGCTTTTCCTTAACAGTTCAAGAATCCCTACCCGATTCAGCCACCAACATAGAGGTGAGAACTCGCGAATCCGCATACACCCTATATTTCCGAACCTTTAAAATTCCCACCCTTAACCGCCATCTTTAATTTCTTTCCCAACAGTCCCTAAACCTTCCGCCCCCCTTCTTGCTTCCCCAGGCTCTCTTCCCTCAAAACCTCTCAGTCTGACCTGAAGAAGGCCTCGGAGTAGGCCGAAAGCTTAAATCATCTACAGTGTGAGTGTCCTTTTACGTGTTATCTGTTTTATTCTGTGTTCTATTGTGCCGTCCAAAAGTTATATTGCTCTCGTGAGTACTTCCGCATCATCGATACATCAAGCTTCCTAGCTATTGTTCCTGTCTCTTCTGTGTTCGTCGTTGGATCCAGCACCAAACCTTCTGCTGCTGATCCTGCTCCATCGTGACTGTGCTATCCTTTCCTTCACCACTGTCTTCCTTTATTTCCAATTTCTTTTCCCAGATCCTTTCCAATCAACCTAACATGAACCACTCTTCTCCTATTTCATCTTGGTACCGAAATTTTCGCCGTCACGCATATAAACTCGCCAAATACACCAGCCACACCGAGTTTCTCACCTCATGCTTGTCCTTAGGAATCGTTCCCAACGGTCTAGTCATTTGCCTACCTTTATCTGCTGCTCCTCCTGAAATCCACCCGCAACTTAATGCATTCAATTACCAAAAATCTTTAGAATATGCCCACCTTATCCTTACCCAGTACCAACAAATTCGAGAACAACACATATCAAACATATTTTCTCTCTTCAAAATAATTTCCATGACTGCTCCTCACCTAATTCCAAAACTCAACGCCATAGCTTCATCTGCCCTACGTTCCCTGCAAACAGAAACGGCAACGTCTCCTTAAAAAATTGTCAAATCTATGCATTTCTTTCTTCCAAGTGGGTCTTAAACTTCCGCACTCTTACTCTTTCCCGCCTCCTCCTCCCAAACCATCCCCACTCTTTCAATACAAACCCGACCTCCAAAGCATTTACAACCTCCCCCCTCCTCCCAAAGGTCCTCCGGTTTTCCCCAAGCGCCAACCACCACCGAAGGGTTCCAACACTTCCCCCCCGTTCGACAATTCCCATGACATTGTGAACCTTTCCAACACCAGCCTGTCTGAGAACGAAATTTCCGTACTAAGTAAAGGCCTATCCTTCTCTCCCACACCAAAAATTAACCAAATCAATCTACTCACCGACACACTCAATTTCTGCCGAAACCTTCGTTGGCGCGCATTTTGGAAATCGCAAAGTAACTCTTCGAGTCAAATTAAAACCAATCCCGCACTCAACAAATTCCGCCCGGCCTCCACTCATGAGCCAAAACCCCTACCTAGTAATCATCCCGTGGAAATATTCATACGCCTCCTTCTCCAAAAAGTCTCTAATAAATCCTTCACACAATCTCTTAAACCAAGAAACAACCTTTCCACAAACGAACGTCATGCCCGTAAAACCCTACTGGCCAATCCTAACATCGTGGTCACTACCGCCGATAAAGGCTCCTCAGTCGTAATTTTAAACACCCAAGACTATATTTCCAAAGCCCTCAGTCACCTCAACGACACATCCACCTATACCACTCTCACCGACAACCCTACTCCAACCTTCCAAAAGGAAATTCGGTCTCTTCTCCTCCAATTTGGACCAGAAGAAGGCCTCACCTTCCAGGACATATCCCTACTCTCACCCCCAAACCCCAGAACACCCCAGTTTTATCTCCTCCAAAAAAAACACTAACCCAACATCCCCTGTCGCCCTATAGTTTCTAGTTTCAACTCTCCCACCGAAAGAATCTCCGCATTCCTTGATTACCACCTACAACCTATCGTACTCTCATTGCCCTCCTTCACGAAAGACACGTATCACTTCCTCCACCGTTTAAACTCTGTTTCCATTCCCTCCACCTCAAACCTGCTTATGGCCACCATCGACGTCAACTCCCTCTATACTTCTATTCCCCATGCAGAAGGCCTATCCTCCCTCCGACACTATCTTTCTCTACGCCCCCCACCCCAGTGCCCCTCGACCGAATTTCTCCTCAATCTCGCCACTTTCGTCCTGACTAAAAATGCATTCTCTTTCCAAAACTGTTTTTATCTCCAAATGAAAGGCACAGCGATGGGAACGAGGATGGCGCCATCGTACGCCAATTTCTTCATGGGCCACCTTGAAGAGAATTTCCTTTCACAGCAACCCTTCCAACCTCTTTTCTGGGTTCGCTACATTGACGACATTTTTATGCTCTGGACACACGGCTCTGATTCTCTTGACATTTTCTTATCGGCCTTAAATTCTTCTTTCACTGTTAAATTCACTTCGTCCATTTCAGACTCCACCATCACCTTTCTTGACACAGACATCTGAATTCATAATAACAAATTCACCACTTCAGTACACATCAAAGACACTAACCATCAACAATATTTACACTATACCAGTAGTCATCTTTCTCATACCAAACGCTCAATTCCCAACTCTCTCTCTATCCGCGGACATCGGATTTGCAACACCACAGCTACCCTCAACAAATACCTCAACAATCTACACCATACACTCCACAAACGCGGTTACCCAGAAAAGCCCCTACAGGATAAAATCTACCGCTCCACCCGACCACACACACCACAGAATGACAACCCCACATCTGACGCTGGACTCAACCTTTGCACAACCTATTTCCCCGGATCCCACAGACTGAAAACCATTCTCAAGGAACTTTATCCTATATTACATGACAATGACGCGACCACATCCTTACTGCCCCAATGCCCCTCTGTCGCTTACAGACCACCAGCCAACCTCAGAAACCTTCTGAGATCCACCAACCCTTTGACACCCCGCCCTGACAAATTTCCACATATTTCCCCTACCTGCAATCGCCCCCGATGTAAAACATGTCTCCTAATCAGATCTGCTCCCCTCTCCCCACATCCCCTCTTTGTCCCTTCACCCCGTTCCCACGCTAATTGCCTCTCAAAAAATATTATCTATCTCTTGTCGTGCAAACAATGCACCTCATTCTACATAGGCGAATGCATTACCCCATTATCCATCCGAATGAACAATCACCGTTACTCATGTAATTCTGCTGCACTCTCTTCTCTTCCTATCCCTTTACACGCAAGTTCAGACAACCTATCATTTGACGAATGCTTTTCCTTAACAGTTCAAGAATCCCTACCCGATTCAGCCACCAACATAGAGGTGAGAACTCGCGAATCCGCATACACCCTATATTTCCGAACCTTTAAAATTCCCACCCTTAACCGCCATCTTTAATTTCTTTCCCAACAGTCCCTAAACCTTCCGCCCCCCTTCTTGCTTCCCCAGGCTCTCTTCCCTCAAAACCTCTCAGTCTGACCTGAAGAAGGCCTCGGAGTAGGCCGAAAGCTTAAATCATCTACAGTGTGAGAGTCCTTTTACGTGTTATCTGTTTTATTCTGTGTTCTATTGTGCCGTCCAAAAGTTATATTGCTCTCGTGAGTACTTCCGCATCATCGATATATATATATATATATATATATATATATATATATATATATATATATATATATATATATATATATATATATATATATATATATATATAGTCACTTTCTTGGAAAACCAAGGAACGTGCACAATAATGTAAATTCAAGAAATAGTCATAACAAATACAGAAACTAAAACATATAAAAGAGGGACTCACTGGTTCTCGAATTTTCGGTGGTGCAACCACCTTTCTCAAGAGGAATTAGGAACACAACTCTGTGTTTGTTATGACTATGAGTTTCTGTGTTTGTTATGACTATTTAGTGAATTTACATTATATATATTTATATATATATATATATATATTATTATTATTAGATAATCTCCCTGTTAATCTAGGTTTTTGGATAGACACAACTATCAAATAAACATTTTGTAACTCAAAACAAAACGCAATCCAACAACCTACTCTACATCAGGTCCCTCTTCATCTCTGTGTTCTTCTTTCCTCCCTTAATCCCGTCCAACATCCCTATCATATTCCTGCCCTTTCCTCGTTTTCCCAACATTCTCCCCTCTATTAACTTCTTCAACATTCCATTACCGTTCCATTCGCCTTTCATCCATTTTTCCTGCCTCCACAGGATTTCTCTCCACAAACCCCTCTCCTCACCCACCGTCTCCAGTACTGTATCATTTGTTTTCCTTTCGGTCCATTTCCCTTTTCCATTCTTCTCCACACCCACATTTCAAAAGCCTCCAATCTACGTCTCTCCTCCTGCTTCAGTGACCACGTTTCCGCGCCGTACATAACTACGCTCCATATCAGAGTTTTTACGAGTCTTGTCCTAACATCCCTACTCAACGTCCCCGTCATCAACTCCCTCCTCCTTGAGAAAGCCTCCTTGCCTAGCGCAATTTTTCTCCTTACGTCCCTACCACTTTGACCGTATTGGTCCAAAACACTTCCGAGATATGTAAACTGCTCTACCTGCGCTATTCTTTCCCCGCCTATTTTAATATTTAGCTTAGCCTTTTTCTTTCTGACAAATCGCATAACCTTTGTTTTATTGATATTGATTCTCATCCCATATCCATCGCACTGACCCTCCAATTCACTCAGCAATGCTTGCTATCCCCTGGCTGACTGAGCAACTAATGCTTGGTCATCAGCAAACCTAACCGATTTTATTAATTCCTTTCCGACTTTCATTCCTACCTCCTGTCCTTCCAATGCTTCTTTAATCATTTCCTCCAGATATACGTTGATCACCACCGGTGACGATGGGTCTCTCTCTCTCAGAATCTCCGTTCCCCACTCGCACCTGAGTATTCTGAGACATGTACAGGTTGCGGATTAGCCTCCTTTCCATTCCTATTTTTTGCAATATAATCATTTGTTTCACCACAAAAGGCGTAGGTATACATGGAAAATGCCAGGTGACTCAGAAAGGCATCAGTTAGATTATATTATGGTTAGGCACAGGTTAAGGAACAGTGTGATAAATTCGCACAGTTTCCCAGGAGCGGATGCGGACTCTGACCACACTTTAGTTGTTATAAAATGTAATGTTCGTTTCAAGAAGGTAAGGCAAGGGCGGCGGGTTAGGAGATGGAATTTAGAAGCAGTAAATGGATTTACGAGGAAGGAGTATCAGCAGGCTGTAGAGAAAATGAAGGATGACGGTAAACAACTGAGTACTATCGAAGAAAAATGGGAATGTATCAAGAAAGGGATATTGGAAGCCGCTACAGACACTATAGGAACCGTTAACGGGAAAATGATAAGGAAACCATGGGTAACGGATGAGATGATTGCAAAGATGGATGAGAGAAGAAGTTGGAAAAATTTAAACACAGAATTAGCCAAAATGTAGTACAAAAAGTGAAAAAAAAAATGAAAAGGGCCACAAATAAAGCAAAGGAAGAATGGTGGAAAACGCAATGCGAGGATATGGAAAGTTTACTGAAGAAGGGTGAAATTGGTGCTCTATACAGCAAGGTTAAGTTTTTATCGGGAACTAAGAAGGCAAGATCTGTGCTATGAGTCAAAGATAAGTGGGGTAAGATAATAGTTCAACCAGGAAAAATCCAAGAGAGATGGAAGGAATATATAGAAACACTGTATGGTAAGGCACTTAGGCCGACAAGGTTAGACATAGAAAAGGAACATGACGTAGAAGAAGATAGCTTAGGTCCAGGCATACTCGACGATGAAATAGAAAGGGCATTAAAGGAGATGAAAGCAAATAAGGCTGTGGGGGTGGACAATATTCCTGTAGAAATGTTGAAATGGTTAGGGAAAGGTGGGAAGAAGGCCATATATGGACTGATTCGTAGTATCTATGAGGAAGGAATCTGGCCGGAAGATTTTGTGAGATCTGTGTTAGTTCCTATTCCAAAAAAAGGCAAAGGCTTCGTCATGTGAGGATTACAGAACAATAAGTTTGATATCCCACGCAGCTAAAGTTATTCTCAGGATCATCAACAAAAGGATAGAGAGTAAGGCAAATGGTTACTTAGGGGATGATCAGTTTGGGTTCAGGAAAGGAAGAGGTACGCGTGATGCCATTGCAGTAATGAGATCACTAATCGAGAGGAATATAGAATACAATCAGGACGTTTTTGCCTGTTTTGTAGATTTCGAAAAAGCGTTTGATAGAGTGAATTGGGAAAAATTAATGCGTGTATTGCAGAAAATAGGAATGGATTGGAGGGGCAGGAGACTGATCCGCAACCTGTACATGTCTCAGACTGCTCAGGTGCGAGTGGGGAACGGAGAGTCCGGATGGGCAGTGTTAGGAAGAGGTGTAAGGCAGGGTTGCCCATTGTCACCGGTACTGTTCAACGTATATGTAGAGGAAATGATTAAAGAGGCATGGGAAGAACTGGAGGTAGGAATGAAAGTCGGAGGGGAATTCGTAAAATCTGTTAGGTTTGCTTGTGACCAAGCATTAGTTGCTCAGTCAACCAAAGAGCTGCAAGCATTGTTGAGTGAATTGGAGGTTCAGTGCGATAAATATGGGATGAGAATCAATATTAATAAAACAAAGGTTATGCGATTTTCCAGAAAGAAAAAGGCTAAGCTAAATATTAAAATAGGCGGGGAAAAATAGAGCAGGTAGAACAGTTTACATATCTTGGAAGTGTTTTGGACCAATACGGTCAAAGTGGTAGGGACGTAAGGAGAAGAATTGCGCTAGGCAAGGAGGCTTTCTCAAGGAGGAGGGAGTTGATGACGGGGACGTTGAGTAGGGATGTTAAGACAAGACTCGTAAAAACGCTGATATGGAGCGTAGCTATGTACGGCGCGGAAACGTAGTCGCTGAAGCAGGAGGATAGACGTAGATTGGAGGCTTTTGAAATGTGGGTGTGGAGAAGAATGGAGAAGGTGAAATGGACCGAAAGGAAAACAAATGAGGAAGTACTGGAAATGGTGGGGGAGGAGAGGGGTTTGTTGAGAGAAATCCTATGGAGGCAGGAAAAATGGACGAAAGGCGTATTGAGCGGTAGTGGAATGTTGAAGAGGGCAATAGAGGGGAGAATGTTGGGCAAGCGAGGTAAGGGTAGGAACAGGATAGGGATGTTGGACGGGATGAAGGGAGGAAAGAAATACACCGAGATGAAGAGGGACCTGATATAGATTAGTTTGCTAGGTGGGGAGTCACAAAATATTTATTTGATAGTTGTGTCCATCCAAAAACCTACCTTGACCGGTAGATTACCTAATAATAATAATAATTTGTTTTTCCCAGTTCATGCTATCAAATGCTTTTTAGAAATCTACGGAACAGGAATACACATCCTGATTGTATTCTATATTCCTCTCGATTAGTGATCTCATTACTGCAATGGCATCACGCGTACCTCTCCCCTTCCTAAATTCAAACAGATTATCCCCAAGTAATCATTTGCCCTACTCTCAATCTCTTTGTTGATGATTCTGAGAATAACTTAAGCTCCGTGGGATGTCAAACTATTGTTTTGTAGTCCTTACATGAAGTGTAGCCTTAACTTTTTTCGGAATAGGAACTAATCTCACAAAGTCTTCCGGCAAGGTTTCTTCCTCATAGGCACTACTAATTAGCCATAGAGAGTATTCCTCCCATATTTTCCTAAATATTTCAATCGTTCCGCTGGAATGTTGTCTACCCCCACGGCCATATTTGCTTTCATCTCCCTTAATGCCCTTTCTATTTCATAGTCGAGTATGCCTGGAGCCAAGCTATCTTCTTCTACGTCATGTTCCTTTTCTATCTCTAACCTTGATGGCCTAAGTTCTTTACCATACATTGTTTCTATATATTCCTTCTTTCTCTCTTGAGTCTTTTCTGTGTCTACTATTATCTTACCCCACTTATATTTACTGTTTGCCTAACTCTGTGTTTACATTCTTTCATTTCTTCTCTCATTCATTTTTGTAATTATTCAATTTGTTACCCATGGTTTCTGTATCTTTTTCCCGTTAACGGTTCCTGTAGTGTCTTTTGCGGCTTTTGACATCCCTTTCTTGATACATTGCCATTTTTCTTCGATAGTACTCAGCTCTTTACTGTCATTCATGATTTTCTCTACATCCTGCTGATGCTCCTTCATTTTTAATCAATTTAATGCTTCTACATTCCATTTCCTAACTCACTGCCCCTGTCTTATCTTTTTGAAACAGGCGCTAAATTTCATAACAACGAAATTGTGATCAGAGTCCGCATCCTCTCCCGTGAAGCTGCGCGAATGTATCACGCTGTTCCTAAAGCTGTACCTAACCAGAATATAATCTATCTGATACCTTTCTGTGTCACCTGGCATTTTCCATGTATACCTACGCATTCAGTTTTGTCTAAACCATGTGATGGAGATAACTTACCCCTGCCTCCGTCAGTATTAAATTGCTTTCTCCCCGCGTTCATTACTCGTGCCTATACTGTTACCCCCCACATCATCACCATCTCTTACTTCTCCTACCATCGCATTCGAATCCCCCATTACTATCAAATATTTCCCTGCGGGAACATACGCGGTTATAACCTCTAACTCATCGTACATCCTATCGACTACTTCCTCCTTGTTGTTGCTCGGTGGCATGCATACCTGAAAAATAAAGTTCTTCGGATTAACTTTAATGTCTACGAGTAATATTCTATCTGTTACTTGCTCTATGTCGACTACGCTTCTCCTACTTCTTTATTTAATATGATATCAACCCCTTGTTGGCTCTGGTCCCCGTCGCTGTGTATTTTTCTATAATTATCACTCCAGTAATCCCCACTATCCTTCCATCTCACCTCGCAGGGACGTAAAACATCTATATTACCTCTTTCCATCTCTCGCTTAATATTTTCTAATTTGCCTGTCCTCAACATTGTCCTGAAAATCCATGTTCCTATTCTAGCTACTTTCGTCTTCTTCTGCGTCTTTTGTCCTGGTGCTGTTATTTCTCCCCTGCAAGGGTTTCATGGGTTGACGACCGCGGAAGCCTTGCCTCTCCCGCTTCCGGGCACGACACACGGCCGCTTGGGCCGAGTCCCGCAATTGCCAGGACTCAAAATCTGTCTTTTGTCCATCATTTTTCATGAGAGTAATAATTGAGGTGGATTCCCGTTGCCTTCCTCTATAGTGTTTTTAACGTGACACCATCACTTAATGGCCGCCCCACTGGTGTCAGACGCCTTTGCAGCCGCCTCACTGCGGAACAGACGCTGCGTACTTCCTTCCGTCTGCCTACTATCCTTCCACCTATATTGCATGGATGACCCTACTAGGTGCAATTATTATTCCTCCCGCTAGCTCTAGGGTTTATCGAAACGCACAAGCCCTTCCACCACGTCAAGGTTGTAGTGCATGGGACATGCATATATATAACATAATTAGCACTGATGGACTAAGACAAAAACACAGAGACAAATATAGTATTTAAGAGAAACCTACTGGTATTGAATTTTCGGTGGTCTAACCACCTTTCTCAAGAGAAGTAAGGAACAGAACTGAGGTATAGGATGTCCCGGAAACACTGGATGGAAGGAGCAGGTGGTGAAATGTTGGCGATGGGAAGAGTTTGGAGGGAAAGAGTTAGGCAAAGGATTTTTAAAAGGGTGGAAATTATATGGAATATTTTGGGTGAGGTGGGGGGATTAAATTATTTGTAGAAAGGGGTAAATAATGTCTATCTTGAATACCTGGGCGATTCCAGTAATCCAAGAGTCAGATGAAAGTTTCCTCTATTGCTTTGAGATCCAGTGGAGGGTGGGAGGGATACAATGATGGATAGCCTTTCTCAAAGGGAGTGTTTTGCTCAGAGGCTTGTTTGTGGATTGGGAGCATACCAATCATGGAAGAAATCTTGCATGAGGCTCGATGGTTGTTGATTCTAATATTAAGGGGTGGGGTACATTTTCCACTATAAAAGTTGGTACTTCATAACGTAAACCACAATGCTGGAGGTAACTTAAGAAATTAATATTATCTTTTCTTTCTACAGAAAGCAAAGATAATATTAATTTCTTAAGTTAAACATGGAATTCTACAAAGTTAAGGCCTCAACCATTCAGTGCATCAATGCTGGAGGTACATGAGAAGTAGGGAATTGGTGGGGGAGAGTTAAAGAATGGGTGAGAGAGGGATGGGATACTGGCTTGGAAAATAAGACATGTTTTGTATCTAGGTTTATTGCAGGGCCTGGGAGATGTTTTGTGACGGGGCGAGGATTTAAGAAGTGGATTGGTTGATTTGAAAAGATAAATTGGCGGGGCGTTTGAATGTGACAAAGGGGCATTTGGGAAAAAGGTTGGCGGTGGAGTAATGGTTTGTGAGGATAGGGCAGAGGTCTTTTAGGATTAATCGCAGAGATTCTAGGCCAGGGAGATACTTGGTACAAATTGAAAGAGGGTGGTTTTTCGCGGTGGTGGAAGATCTGGGAGTAAGCATGTCTTTGGATCCTCTTGTTTAGGAGGGAAGGATAACCTCGTTTGAGGAGGGAATGGTGTAAATTTTAAAGGAAATTATCAAGGGAGTCGGGGTCATTGCCAATTCTGTGTCCCCTCATGGACAGGGAGTCATCTTATATAAGATATGTAAGTACATACACGAAAGAGGTAAACCTGCAATTATTTCAAATGAGGGATGCCAGCCACAGACACCAAATACTCAGTATGCCAGATTGGGAGGTAGTAAACCTATTAGCTTCTCATTCGAATTGACGCCCCCGTCTCAAGTAATCGAAAGAATTGCCTCTCCGGACTACACACCAACTTCGCCCAAAACTGGAAAACACTACCTCGTCCGCAAACCTTTAAAATTTGAATTTCCAAAGAGTCGTATATATCACCGTAAGAAAATCTCTTGATTCCTGTTTTAGATAATTTTCTTAATACTTGTGTTATGCTTTCAACAGTAACGTATTTTCTTCCCCAGTATGACCGCCATCGGCAGTAACTATTCATTAAAAGGGACATAACCTCAAAACGCCTTCGCAACCGTATTGAAGCATAGGCCCATCTCCAAGGTTGTTGGGTTCCGGAAATACAGACATCGAGAAAGACAGCAATTTTTGGACGCGCGGGACGCGAAATCTCAATTAATAATTTGATGAGTTGGGCCCGGGCGAATGTGCAAATCCATGCATTCGCTTATCTATTCTTCGGTACATCGTTGTTGTTATGGCCGAAGATCACATTTAGTCTTCCACGAATGATCGCTCGTGTGTTTTCGTTGAAGGCCATTTGTAAGAACGGCCATGAAAATGCGTATCAAGCGGAGTCCCCGATCGAAGTGGCGTAGGCGGCTTGCTCTCTCGGCGCCCCGCGCGCCTGCTTCATTTTATATCGAATCATGTCGGACGGCGTGTTCCACCCGAACGCCACGATACGGCGGCCGTGATGGACCAAACAGATGGCCCCCAGCATCCCAAGAGTGATGACTCGTTCCGTTTCTATACGTCGATCCGAGGGATCAATAAATCCGGATGTTTTCATTCTGTCCCTCCCCATTCCCGGTCATCCAAGGGCTCGGACGCAGTTTCCCCATTGACTCGAATTTAAACCCCCCCGCCCCCGCGCAGACATCCCTCGAAAAGGGCAGTGGCGTTACAACCAAAGAGAAATCGTCGAGCCACAGCGGATGTAGGTGTGGCCAAAACGAAAGTATTATTGCGGTATCTATTATTTCGTAAATTTTAAGGAGAATTATCGATTTAAGCAATATCGATAATCCATTTAGATTGATATTGATTTCATTAGGCATTGGTGCTGACGGTTCAGTTACCTGTCAACCGTTACCTGTTTAATTTTCATTGGACTGATTAAGGGTTATCGGAAAAGACATGGGTGATATACTTTTCTACTCCCCTATGCTCTTCGGATCTAGGGAGTCATGCATCTAGAGAGACGGCTTTTATACCATAGGCACTATTACAAACAGCAGAGACGTACTTTTGTCGTCTGGAGTCGACCAAGTTCATATTATATCATCAGCAAAGAGAATGTATCGCATTTTTCAAAGCAAAGCAAACCACTTAAAAGAGAACCAATGCGAAACTGTTTCTTGAAACTGTTTCAGGTTTTAACGTTTCTTTAGGTGTGCCAATAAGTTTACCTTCCCTCAATTTTCGCATTCGGCAACCTTAAAAAACAATCAATTTGTATCAGTTTTTTCCATAGCCTAAAGCGCCCTGCCAAATGGTCATGCGTCTCGAAAGGTGGATGTGAGGCGTTCGAATGCGAGCGACGAGTTTGAAAGGAGGCGGAATGGAGGAGACGCCGGGCGGTGGATGCAGGGACGCTTGCAGGCCGCGATGGAGAGGAGAGGATCTTCTGCTGGCGGGGAAGAGGGAGGAAGGAAGAGAATGGGAGGCAGGCAGGAATTGAGCCAAGCAGGAAATATTGCATGGCCAGGGGAGGAATGCAGAGCTCGAAAGACGAGTAGTTGCCAGGGTTAGGGCCATCTCTAATCGGAAGTCGACTCTGAATTGAAATTCGTACACTACATCCACCGTCGACGCCTAATATTTTGGTGAAGCAGAAGCACCCTGGGGCATTTTGATGTTTTGGCATCCAACTTCTTGGTAAGGAGTTAAAAGCGAACAAGAAAACGGAAGACGAAAGAGGTCCTGAAGGAGCGCGTGGTAAGCACTCTTAAGTAATGATAAGTAAAAATATTGAGTAAGGTGACGCCACATCGCCACGAATACACTCGGTCCGAATTTCAGATGCAGTTGGAATGTATTCACGACGTTCTCACGCCAATTTTAGACGAAGAAGCTAGTCAGCTGTTTCTACAGTCAATAGCACGTGAATTCACCGGGTGTTCGGCGACGAGGAGGGATGTATCGTATGTGGACACCGCGGGCATTAGTTCGCACTTCAGAGTCGAAGGATCGCCACCATTACCCGCCCCACATAAGGTGTGCAACGTCATGGGCATCGCACGCCTGGGGCTCCCTACGCGGCTACACTATCTTCGGCTCTTTTCGGCAGAGGCAGTTCATTTTCATTCATAAATTCTTGCTTCAGCGTGGCCTGCAATATAGGGATACCGTTGGTGTCGCGGCCGAAATACCCCGGGTGCGTTGATGTTGGCTTTTCAATGATCTATTCAATTTAAACAAATGGTTTTAAACGCCTGTTTATAAACTTCTTTATCGTTTTTATCATCACATTTGCTGGACTGTATAAATTCGGTTGAGTTGAATTAATTTCCTCAGTGATATATATTTGCAAAAAGTGGTTGCAAGCATTGTTGAGTGAATTGGAGGTTCAGTGCAATAAATATGGGATGAGAATCAATATTAATAAAACAAAGGTTATGCGATTTTACAGAAAGAAAAAAGCTAAGGTAAATATTAAAATAGGCGGGGAAAAATAGAGCAGGTAGAGCAGTTTACATATCTCGGAAGTGTTTTGGACCAATACGGTCAAAGTGGTAGGGACGTAAGGAGAAGAATTGCGCTAAGAAAGGAGGCTTTCTCAAGGAGGAGGGAGTTGATGACGGAGACGTTGAGTAGGGATGTTAAGACAAGACTCGTAAAAACTCTGTAATGGAGCATAGCTATGTACGGCGCGGAAACGTGGTGGCTGAAGCAGGAGGATAGACGTAGATTGGAGGCTTTTGAAATGTGGGTGTGGAGAAAAATGGAGAAGGTGAAATGGACCGAAAGGAAAACAAATGAGGAAGTACTGGAGATGGTGGGTGAGGAAAGGGGTTTTTTGAGAGAAATCCTATGGAGGCAGGAAAAATGGATGAAAGGCGTATTGAGCGGTAGTGGAATGTTGAAGAAGGTAATAGAGGGGAGAATGTTGGGCAAGCGAGGTAAGGGCAGGAACAGGATAGGGATGTTGGACGGGATGAAGGGAGGAAAGAAATACACAGAGATGGAGAGGGACCTGATAGGGTAGATCAGGTTGCTGGATTGGGTTTTGTTTGGAGTTACAAAATGTTTATTTGATAGTTGTGTCCATCCAAAAACCTACCTTAACCGGTAGATTACCTAATAATATATTTGCAAACTCAAGTCAAAGCGATCAAGATGAAGAAAGGTGCCAAGTGTTGAGTAGAAAGCCGTCTTGTAGAATTCAACATTCATAAATTCATCACTAAAGGAAAAATTAATGAATAAATTTTAAATTTAATCACGAGAACGCTGTCTGCATCAAAGCTCTTCTTCAACTTATTCATAACATAGGTGCCTCCTCAATCTGCAATACTCGTCCAAAAGATCCCGCACACATTTCAGATAACATTATCATTCGTTCGATAAACTGGGACTTGAACGAATAAATATATTGGTAAGATGATACTGTGGTACAGGCAAGAGCCCCGTGCTCCCTCGGCCCATCGCGGGCTACTCGAGCAGGGGTGGGCTCGGCCCCAGGGCTGAGGGGCTCTTCTCAGGTGCAAGCTAACAAGAAGGGGACCAGAGAAGGAAATGTCTCCGTTAGGGTGAAACCCTTTTGGATTCACGTTGATTAAGCCATTTAAAACCTATAAAGAATCGAGTTGGCCTTTTAAACCTCCAGGGACAAAATAACCAGAGGGCAAGATGAGGAGACAGGTCAGAACAACAGAAGGGATAGGTCAGGAGAACACGAATCAATGTATCCCTTGCTGGTGTTGAGATTCCGCGGGGAGGTGAGGCAAGAGGTGACCTCCAGAGGGACACCGGAGCACACCCGGAGGCATTACGAAATCCTTCCGGTGCCCACTCGACCCGAAATCCGAGGAACACAGGCGTTTCGCCGTCGTCCCTCTCGTCGCGCGGGTGACGTAGTCGTCGTGGAACCCTCGGACACCACCGTCAGGGCCCTTGACAAGACCCTCGCTCCGACGCATGTTTTAGCGGACAATTCGCTCCGGAGTCACGCGTTCGGATTCCATCAACCTTCGATAATTCGGCCTAGTCAGCGGGGAGCCACACCGCCCCCCAGTCACAATAAGCGCCCTGCCCTGGGGCCGGAGGTTTTCCTGAAGCGTCGAATGTCCTGATTTGCTAGGAGCGGAGAAGAATTATGTTATTTTTTCCATTCTTCCATTCATGGGTCATTGGAATTATTTTCCTGAAGGTTTCACATTTTTAAGCCATGTTTTTTTTAGCTGAGGAACGATCACATCCTTCGTAAAATTCATCACTATTTCTCCTCCCGTATACTGCATGCCACATATTAGGTCGTAATTCTGTTGCAAAGAACTTCCACAAATAATACTACTTATAATATTTTCTGGTGCAATATCGCAACGTTCGGAGACCATAAATGGCCGCTTATCCTTATGAATCATTAATGTTTTGAGTCTTCGTCGTTTAAAATGGAAGGACATCGTGAGTCATGCAATTCGAATATTTTAATTTCATTTGAAAAAATTTCAACTTTTCTGACTTTTCGTGGTTCACTTTCTCCGTAAATGAGAAACCGCTACGTCAGACTTAACTTCGGCCTGGAAAGCCCAGACAACTGCCAGAACCGGCTGAAAGCACGAATTTCTCGCTTCATTTAGCTCTCCACAAAGTGACTGACGTCACGGCCATCGGATTCTAACGAATCGGCAGAGCGTATCAGAGTGGGTTGTTACCTATTATACATTCTTTGAACGCAAACAAATGAGCGGAAGTTTTGTGTCACTCGGCCACGAACGTGGAGGTAAATACGCTTCTTACGCTACGTAAACTAGCACGTAACTCTAGTAACCATGTACGCTGTCATTGCTACATCTAAACTTACTATTTAGCCCATCATCTTGTTTCTTGTAGGTTGTTTCGTATGTGAAGTATTTCACACCTAGATAGAGCATCGCTTAGTCACTTACGTTCCTCCCCTACGAGGGCTATTCTATTCGCATTCCTTCCATAAATGAGAGGAACCCCCTCCGGGGGGTGTCTCTCCCGGGGAACGCGAATACGGGCGGGGATCGGTGGATGGGAGGCCTGCGTGAAGGAAGCGATTCCTCATTCCACACACAAGACCCACGAAGCAGGTCGAAGGGCGCCACACCAACCCTCTCTCCGACCCCGGCCCCGACGTCCCGGTGGACACCCACCCAGGGGCACTGCTGTCCCCCGAAATCCATTCAGCGGCAGCGAGAGATCGCCCGGAGGAAGGGGGTGTGAGGATGGGGAGAGGGCGGTGCTGCGGCGAAGAGTAGGGGACCTCTAAGGTGGGGGTGTCTCCAAGGGTGCTGCCGGCGGAGGGTGCGGATCGGGGGCAGAGGCGCACCGAGGCGGGTGCGCTCTTGAGGGCGGCTGCTGCTACAGAGGGGGACGGCACTCCGAGGGGTGACAGAGGTGTGGCAGGTGTGTGGGAGAGTTGTGGCAGAGGCGCGACAGGGATGCATGAAGAGCGACGACGGCTCAGCGAAGAGGGCACTGCGCACCGACGTCACAAGAGAGGGAAATGGGCGCAGCTGAAGGCACGTTCAAGTCATACGCAGCGATTGAGTTTGGTTCGAATGAATGCCTTTAAGGATCACGGCAAGAGGAAACAAAAAATCACAAAGCATGGCATATCTCGTGATGGAGAAGCGGAAGAGTTAGTCTCATTAGTTACTAAGAGAGGGATGATATAGCGCCGCCTGCGTAGTGGATCGTCGCGCCGTCGAGTCACTGTGCGAAATGATGATTCCTCTATTAGAAGAAGCATCGCCTGCTGCCTTAGATAGTTGATTCTCATCCTCGTCGCTCGATGCCTATCAAGAATCCATATTGCATATAAGAAGCAAGATCTCCGTAAAAAGAAGTGTAATCTGAGTCCATGACGTGGACCCTTGAGGAGGAAACTGGCCAACAAAAGGACATTGGGTTTGCCTTTTTCATTTGCAATCCTTAGGCTCTAATCAGAACGAATGAGGAGAGTAAATTTATATAGAATTGTTTAAAATTGTTGTGTAACTTTAAGGAGGACTTTCGAATACCATGGTGATAATTTAATTAAATAAGCATCTTCCCACTTGACGCCACATGCATTACGAGGCATGTTCATAAAGTAAGAGCCGCTGGCTTATATTTAAATATTGGCGCTTCAGAACACAGTTGGATTCCTGCAGCGCCGTGTACTAATTCATTGAGAAGCTATAGCAGCATTTGTTTTGTTTCAGTAGTAGTTCGCTTGTCCGTGCATGCAAACAACAATGTCCGCGACAATCGTTGATCCCGCCAGCTGTGAAGTGCGTTCTATCATAGGATTCTTGTATGCGAAAGGATTGTCGGCTGCTGAAATTCATTAGAAGTTATGCCTAGTTTATGGACCTACAGTTATGAATGAAGGAAAGGTTAGACAATGGTACCGTGACTTTAAAATGGAGGAACAAATGTCCATGACGAAGAGCGAAGTGGTAGGCCCAGTATTCTGACCGATGGAATTGTTTCGCAAGTGGAACAAAAACTGCGATGTGATCGTCGATTGACAATTAATGGCCTGGCTGAACGATTCCCTCAACTTTGACGCACTACTTTCTACAATATTGTCACGGAAAACCTCGGATACCAGAAATTGTGTGCAAGGTGGGTAATGAACATGCTCACCGACCACCACAAAGAGCAAATAATGTCCAATGGACGAGAATTTTTGGGTCGATGCAAACTCTTTTGCCACCCGCCATACAGTCCTGACCTTGCACCTAGCGATTACTTCCTCTTCTTGCACTTGAAACAGCGGCTCGGTGGACAACGTTTCGAAACCGAGAGGAACTCAAGAACGGCGTTGTCGATTGGTTCAACTCTCAGGCGGCGAGCTTCTACGCAGTTGAAGAAACTGGTGCAGCGGTACGAAAAGTGCTTAGAAGTGAATGACGATTATCTACAGAAGTGAAGCAGGTTTGTAGTTAACTAAAAGTACCAAAAAAATGTTTTTATATGAGTATAGTTTTTCCAGTGATCAAACGGCCCCTATTTTATGAGCATGCTTCGTATTTAAATTGTGACATTTAAATCTTAGTCCATATTTTTGCTTTCTTTGATCATTATTTAAATTAACGTCAGCTTACATAACGACAGAACATGTCAGGGACTTCAACATTTCTACGGAGAAATAACGAGGAGGCATTTTGATTGGCGATGTAGCAGACTGTGGCGGAGGAGAGAACGAAAGGCAGACGAGGAGGGGGTTGGCATGCTGAACGTAATGAAGAGAGGGACGATGCACGTGGAATAGGAGAGGGAGCGCCGTGTCGGATGCCACGCTGTCTTGTGCAAGTAGAGGCAAGTGAATGTGTCGATGTTCAGTTCTTGAGGATCCAAATTCTACCTAAAACGGTAGAAAACCAATAATAATAATAATTAAAGTGTGCAAAGAATAGGGGATATAATTTATTTAAGGAAAACGCTCACTGTCGATGTTTTGGATTGAAAGAAAGTATATAAGTAATACGTAAACTCTAAAATAAATCGATAAAATCGAGTTCAGTATCTCAGAATAGCTTAAATGCTTGGTTGTGAGTTACTATGGTATCAAACCTTTCAAGTGATGAGCACATCAGGAGAATGCGCGGGTCACCCTTGAAGAAGTTATGTTTAGAGAAATATAATGAACAAATAAGAGAGAAAGTTTTCATTCAACACCCACCGTCTCAGACAGAACATCAAAAAAATATTTATTCAGACAGAAGGAAAGAAAATGAATTCACGCGCAAGGTCATACACTAAGTATACGTCCAGGTGTTTCGCAATATTTAATTTTCCCGTGTGAGAAATAGCGTGGTGTGCTAAAATACTGACAGAATCCAGACATAATCCAAATGTTCACACTTGCACGTAAATTAGGTCAGAAGTCTTATTGAAATTTTTTCATTGTCTGCTAATGCAGCGGTTGCGGGTTCGATTCCTACCTAACGAATATAAACCGTAACATAACCGTAAATCCGTTACTGTCAACTTCGATGTAGAAATAAAAAATTCAAAAACAAGTTGAATCAAAAAGAAAAATTTATATTTACTATAAAGCACACTTTGAAACTTTTGCCAGTCAATTAAACTCTTCACTACACGAGTTCAAAACGCGCTCAAGTCATGCCAACGTGGAAGAAACTTGTACATAATCAGTCAATAACATGCAAAGAGGCAACACAGACTTCATCATCACAAAGTACGTTACAGGAAATCGCGACTCCAAGTGGTACAATAAAGTCGTTAGAAAAGCCCTTCGAAGGCAGAGAATGTTATACACCAGGGTAAAGAAAGCAGGCGTGAATGCATCATCCTCGGCGAACAAACACGTATTGGACAAGTATAGACCCTCTAAAATTGAAACCAAAACACAATTAAGTAGCGCCTTACAAGAATTTAAAGGTAAAGTACTCTGCGAGTATTTGGACACTGACCCCAAAGCTTTCTGGTCATATGTAAAGGAAGTAAAAGGGGGTAAGCAAACCGTGGCTTGCTTAAGGGATTGTAACAATAATATTCATACTGACAGTGAAGGAAAAGCTAACATTTTAAATACATTCTTCCAAAGCGTTTTCACGGACGATGTAGCGACCTCGTATCTCCAAGAATCAATACGTACTGAACTCATGGCAAAAATAACAGCGGACGAACAAGGAATTGTCAAATCGCTCAAAAAGATTAAACCAAACAAGTCCCCGGGTCCCGAAAACATACCAGCTAGGGTGATAAAATACTTAGCTCCTAACATCGCCCCGTACCTCGAAGTTATATTTAACAAATCCCTCACCGAGTGCATAGTCCCTAAGAATTGGAAAACCGCGCAAATAACGCATATATGTAAAAGTGATGACAGGGAGGACCCCAGTAAACAAAGACCCATATCTCTCACTTCAATATGCTGCAAAATTTTGGAGGATATAATTGCCAATTCCATAATGAGATACCTTGATTACTTATTCATTAATTAAACGTCGCAGGTGTAAACAGGCCGCAAAAAATTGGGTTGAAGATTTCCTTACAGAGCGGGATCAGACGGTAGTCCATGGCGGCGCTAGTTCCGACGGCGTATGAGTCATCTCAGGGAAGTGTAATCGGGCCGATGCTTTTCTTGATTTTAGTTAACGACTTGAACCCCGAAGTGAAAAGTAAGATTAGGATGTTCGCGGATGACACGGTGATTTATCGGGAGATATCGTGGGATGAGAATCGTTTAATTCTAGCACATGATTTCGGTTGCATCACTGAATGGTGTTCAAAATGGGTATCGTCATTAAACCTTAATAAATGTTCGATGGAAAATTTATTTAAAAGGTCAACGAGTTTTGTTTACAAATTAGCTTGAGTTGACCTAGAAGTACTCATAGTTGATACGGTAAAGGCCTAGGTGTTACAATCGCTAAAGACTTAACTTGGGGGACACGCATACGTAATGTCTGCGGGCAAGCATATAAAAATTTGGGATTTATTAGACTCATTGTTGGCAGAAGAAATGCCAGGGTGAAGAAACCTTGTTACCACGCTCTTGTATGGCCGCATTTTAAATATGCATGGGTCACATTTCCTACCTGATTCTTTGGGGAATGAGACAGTCGTATGTCGCATGCCCACGTGGTGGTGGAATTTCGCCTTCATCTACATCTATCTACATAATACCCCGCAAGCCACCGCAAGGGCGTGTGGCGGGAGTGTTAGGTCACCATCTGGGAACAAAACTACATGCGAAATCAACACATCCATGCAAATCTACGCTCACGGTAGCGTATACATTCACGCAAAAATCCTTTCAACTTACACGCATGCAAATATATATACGAGTACTATCAACTAACAAACAATTGCACCTTAGAAGGGAGTAAAAAATATATCCAATAGCGTAAAAGCTAGAATTTGACAAGCAAGAAGCGAAATTCTGCTGCCATATGGACATACAAAGGTCTCCTCCCCCAAAGACTTCAGGTTCTCAACAACGACTGACGACAGGGGAAGGTCTACGGAGGGATTTCTTCCATCAAGAAATCATTATTTGCCGAACGAACCTGGGTTCCAGCCAAACTTTAGCTCAGCAATGCGTGAGTCAAATATCGAACTAACATCATGCTCTAGAAACATCTCGATTTGAGAAGTCCATGGGCACATCAACATCAGTGACCATAGACTAATCACCTTCTACGTCAAGTTGAAGGCCAACCAGTAGGATGACGAGAAAGCAAAACTCAACCTGGGTGGAGAAAATTCCAGGAAGTATTTTCAAAAATATAATGGGAACAATCCGAAAATCCGCTGTGGGGACCTGGCCCTGAGCACATTGATGTAAGATTTGATCAAGCCACAACTGACTTGTTGTATGCAGCTGACGGAATGATCCCAAGAATGAAACCAAGTTCATGCAACATCCCCTGGTGGTCCAATAAACTACACGTGCTGAAATTAAAATGCAGGAGGTACAGACAATCATACCAAAAGTGCCGAAATGAGAAAAAACAATTTTATAAACTCAGATACTTGGACCCGAAAGATTCTAAACCGTTCAGACCACTCACCTTGTTATCCGAACTAGGCAAGGTGTTTGAAAGGGCTTTTAAATTCAAAATTGAAGAGGTTATTCCAGAAGGAGAGTTATACCATGAGAGCCAATTCGGATTCAGGAAAGGCAGAAGCATTATCGACGCAGCAGAATTTCTAAAACACTAAACAAACAAACAGTAACAATAAATACTTAATAGCTATATTTATTGATTTTGAGGCAGCTTTCGACTCAGTCTGGTGGCCGGCATGCCTTGGAGAAGTACGTAACTCAAAACTGCCGTACAAATAGTACGAATCATCCACGACTATTTTAATGACCGAAAAATCATCTTAAGAAGCAGAGGGAGAAGACTATAACGAAGGGAGCGCCACAGGGGTCAATCCTGGGGCCACTCATGTGGAACATTTTGATGAACGGGTACTTCCGCACGGCCCTTCCACAGGAATGCAGCACCATCGCATACGCGGATGACGTCATCTTCACCATCGGAGCGGACACCAGAATGAAAATATAAGGCAAAGCTAAAGACTACATGGCAAATTCAATAGTCTGGAGCTATTTCGTGAAATTTAAAAAAATCAGAGAAAATGGTTAATACTATGCGCTTTGCTTAGAGCCTAAAAGGAGATCCCACAACCAAACTATGCCATGAAAACATTAAAAGGGTGACCAATTCAAATACTTAGGGATCGTATTTGACGATAAAATGCCCTTTCAACCGCACGTTAATTATATAGTACCTAAGGTGAAAAAGATATTGCACATCCTCAGGAGATTTTGCAAAATAAATTATGACATCAACACAAAGAGTGTGAGCACCCTTTACCACTCAGTGACATCACCCATACCATCAAACGGCTGTGAAATCTAGGAAGAGAAAGAGGAAGTGACGCGGATAGTCCGAAAAATAAGCGAAGGCCAAAGATACTGCTTGCTCGGGATAGCATCAGGCTACCGCACGGTCATCAACCCAGGGCTGACAGTCCCAACCGGAATTATAGCGACAGCCCTAGCGATCATGGGAAGAAAAGCCAAGTCGGAATTAAAGAAAAAGGCGAAACCATCCTACTAAGGGAGCGATTTGAGGCAATTAACAAAAGAAGTGCGAAAAGACAAATAAGTACCCTAGTTCTAGTTGAATGGCAAAAAAAGACGGGACTCTAAAATAACTGGCAGAATAGACCAATTTTTTCCCGATGTTAGGGCACGCTTGGAACTAAAATGCGATATGAGTAAGAAACTAAAAGAAATTTTATCAGGGTATGGAAACTTAAGAGCCTACCTCAAAAAGATAGGTAAGACAAGTGATGGAAAATGCAGCTGTGAAATCGAAGAGGATGCGTTCCATCACTGCCTCCAACTATGGCGAAGAGTGAAAGCCGCTGAAAAACATTATGAGGAGGACCAGCACTATTCTCGCACTCGTCAGAAAGCTGATCCCAACTCACCAAACGTCAATAGAAGCATAAATCAAAGAAAATGTCCTGGCCACGACAAAGGATGAAGTAGCTGATACAGGACGAACATTGAAGAGACATTTGCAAATAAACAACACTAAATGTCTAAGTGAATTCAAACACTTCCTCAAAATGTAAATATAAAGGTAAACAAATAGCATGTCTAAACTTGCTCTACAATATTGATATATTTTATAAAAATATTTCAAATCACTGTATCACACTATTCTTATATTGTTTATGATATTCTATGGATATATTATTGTGTTCTTTTGTATTATATTATTGTATCTTCATTGTATTCTAAAGAGGAAGGACCAAGTTGGTTTATTGTATCAATTTTGTTTATTTTATACAATTGTGTAAACAACCACTGATATCGTTATACTGAATTTTTTTAAATTATGTAAAGGTATAATTTAGCAACTTTGGGGGTTAAGTCAAAGGTATCTCAAACTCTGTACCTGATACAGAGGAATAAATTTAAGGGAGAAAACTGGGATGGGAAGCAGTCCTTCTTCCGCCACCACTCCTTTCCATGGTCTCTCTCTCTCTCTATGCATGTCATCCTCCGTAGTGTTTGCATTCCATTCGCAACCACCTTTTGCTGCCGGGTAATCAATGGCAGTCCTTTATTTGGAGGTGCACCTAATTAGGGGATGCCCGCTATAGGGAGACATCGCTGTATTCTCGAGTCTTGCGCGAAAAGTTTATTGCATTCGAATGTAGATGCGAGAGTAACGGACGTTTCCCAACGTAAGGAAAGGGGTGACACCTATTCGTTCCGCGCAACGTAGGATTCCGGGTTGGTCGGCGTGGGAGCGTAGCACGTGTCGGCAGGGTGGGAACGAGCATTTTCCGCCGGTGAGAGGGGGAGAGAGCAATGCAACCGTAATCGGTGGAGGGGAGGGGCGGAGAGGGGAGGGACGGCAGAGGGTGCGGAAGAATTTTTCGATAGCTCGATCGATTATAAAGGGGAATGTTTTCATTTATTTCCCGGCGGTTCTTGAGGAAAGAGTGGAATGAGAGACCTTTGACCTTCCCCGCCATCCTCCCTCCGTCTACGTTGGCCCGCTGATAAATTTGCATCCCCCTCCGGGCGAGAGGGGCGGGGAGGAGAGTGGGAGGGGCGAATGCAACGAAGGACCAGAGATACAATCGATGCGTGTCTCTAGAAGGAATGCCGCAACCAAAAAGGGCCCACGTCATCGTTCCCCGACCAAAACTCTTACTTACCGCACACTTACCTCCCTTTCAGTCATTCCCTGAATAAAACGAGGGAATGTCATCACTTAACGTGTCTCAGACCGTTCTCGGACGGATGAAAACCGTAATGAGTGGCGTGTTCCAACCAGATGAGGAGGAGGCTCAGTCCAAGCAGTAAATTAAGACGTTCCGAAGAATCGATGTCGCCGTGCAGGCGAAGGAATGGCCGCCACCGGTGGCCCAGAGCGGCACCCCAGGGATGAATCGACGGTGCGGAGAGAACCTACCCACTGGGCACCAAACGGCACTCACCCGGTGGGCTACTCGCGAAACACTCACCTTAACGCGAAGACACTTGACGGGGGGGGCTGAATTGTGACATCATAGGCGAGTTTTTCAAACTACTATTTATACATCTATACAACGCCAGGGTGTGTGGCACCAGCCATACATTCGTATAATATTAGTTTGTGCATACACTGGAATATCTGATAGCTCATACACAACTCTCTTGCATTCACGAATCCATCACGTAATAATTGTTATGCCTGACTGATTCATCAAGACATAATACTCAAGTTGATGTAATTTTCCTGGAGTCTCGTGATCGATTTGGTTATGATTTTCGCATGCTGCGAGGGAAGAAGGAGTACTTGGACATGTCTCTGAGCGTGTCTCTCTCTTGCTTCATCGAATCGAATTTGGTCGAATCAACGCGAATATAACGCGACGCCATTATGATCCCTCGGCGTCGCAAGAAAACTCAGGAGCCCTGTGCGACCTCTCGGGAAGACTTGCCTGTCTCTTCAAGGGGATCAAGGCGTTCCTCATCCTAAGTACTCCAATTTACCCGTCATTCTTAATCCCTTCTCTTTGCAATTTAAAACTAATATTGCGGATTTTTTATGAATGTTATTGCAATAATAATAAAATATCTAAAAATTGACCAAAATTTCCAGTTGATTCAATTTAAACCAAATTTTATTTATCCTTACCCTTAATTTTCCTTACTGTAACTATTAGTTATTTTTCATGTCCCTTATATGTGATATTCTTATAAGAATGGGAAGCGTATATAGTGAAGGTTTACTCTGAAATTAATGTTTTTAGCTTGGATTTCAGGATTTATATAGCCCTGGTTAATTATTCCCAAAATAGGGAATAATTGAGAAGCGGAGATCGAATCACTTCCATTTGAACAGTGGTATTTAAATATTCGAAGGCTTGTGAGCATCAAGCAAATTTACTACGGAAATGTTTAAAACTATAAATGGACAATTTTACATAAGAAAATCATTCCTTCGTTAGAAACACGCAACGGATGCTGTAACAGGACCGCATCGCAATTGTCATCTGCGCGAGCATTCATTCACCGTAGATGGTGAGCTCCTTCCTTCGGAATACAAACCAGAGTACAACACGACACTGGTCGAACACCAATTGAGAATATGCAGTTCACTTGATTGCATTGTGGAGAGTGAGCCGGAGGCAAATCGCTCCACGCAATGAAAATCCGGAGGCCATTGGCACGCGCAGACACGACCCACGATCCTCTATCCGCGTATGTCAATTCAGCACAGTGACCGTGCCCTGCGGCGGTCAGACGGGCGAGAAATATAGTAAATTAGCGGCATGCGACGGCGGCGGGGCGTGCCGCAGGATATCGCTTCCCAGACCGCGTCTCCGCGACCGGTCCCGAGCAAATTGAAGATCCGTCGACGCCTGAGGCCGTCGCACGTCCAGGCCCACCCCCGGCGGATCCATCCCCTCTCGACTGCAGTGCTGTGTGAATGCGAGATGCAGTCCCACCTCCAGGGCCCCCTCTGAATCACGTTAGCCGGTCTTCGAATCCGTGCACGCGTTCGGGTCAAATAACTTTCGGGCGAACGACGCGATTTGAATGCTTCGCCAGGTCCTCGAGGGTGGCGATTTCCGCCCGATGCGAGCGCGGGGTCTCACCCAGCCTGGAAAGCCGCGGGGTGGGTGTGAATGCGTGCTCGAGCGATCTAGAATGCACCGCCGCTCGCCAGAGCCCGGATCCCCTCATCGGCGGCACACCTCGTCTCGGCAACCGGGAGACCAGGGATCGAAACCGCGCATCTCCGTGCATGAAATGACGCCGTCGATTCTCCAGAGACATGGGCCATTGGAGAAGGAGAGCATAGAAGAATAGGAGCCTCAAAAATCTTGCGCTGGAGGACGATGCTGAATGTCCAATGGACAGAAGAAATTATAAATGACGATGAACAGAAAGGAGCTGAGGAACAACCAAAATTGCAAATTATAAGGAAATGTGAAACCAGAGGGATCGGGGACGCCTTGGGAGATTATGTGAATTTGCCAAACGGAAGATAATATGAGAAGATGCGACGCCGAAGGATTGCCCGTGATACGCAAAGGCCAAACAGGGAGAGGGGTGCAGAGCATACAAGGCAGAAAAGAAAGGAGGCTGCAGCATTTTCAATCAATCTTTAGATAGAAATATAGATGATGACCCTTGGCGTCGTTTCCCGAGGCACCGTCGTCGTTCATGAGAAGAACCGGAATGCGCACGCTTCAATGGAAACATCAAAGACAAAACATAGAAAGAACTGCCATCTACGGCAAACTACTTCTTCGAAGGCTCCACGCGCGAGGTGGGTCGGTAGAAGGGATGGGTAATGTGAAACACCGGGTTTCCCAGCGACGGGGTGAATGAGGACGCAGGGGGCTAAGGGGTAGGGGATAGCAGATATAGTATGGCGAGGAGGGGGGTGTGGAGCTCCCGAATGAGTCAATCACAGGCGTTTTTTTCTCTCATCTCATGCCGAGGTCACCGGCCCTGGCAAATGAAAATGTGTTTTCAGAATGATTAATACTCGACCTATCCGACGAAGACAAATGTTTCCCTTATGTTACAACATCGTAGACGACACGAGTTTCATAATACCGGATGTGGAGACTTCACCGCCATTGAAAAGCTTTAAAAATATATCCCTAAAAATTTGACAGCGATAAAATTGGAAGTGTTCGGTTTGAGCCGAAGAAAAATAATCTGAAAAGCTACACATTTGCTTGTTCTGCCGGCAACCCTGATCTCAGTTCAAAGACAAACCTTCGAATCATCCACCTTCAGGAGCATCAGGAGTATTCAGATGATTTCAGAACATCCCATAAACTGATTACTTATTACATTGAGGGCATAGTGTAGGCGTCGAGTTCGGCGAGGGTACACTCCACGTCTCCCACTCCAAAGTGACCATGCCTCTGGTTGGAAGGGGATGGATGGCTGGCTACGAAGCAATTCTCGACCAAATGCGAGGTATGTTAAAAAGTAGAGCGAATTTTGGATTTCTGCGGGTTACATGTATATGATCTTCCTTTTTTTGTGACGTTATGTTGGTTTATGCTGGTACATTTGATCTTCATTCTTTCCTTCACGCTAGGTAAAAAATGCCTTGTTATTTTCCCCTTTTCTCAAGTTTCCCATTCCCGTTCCCAATTCTCCAGGAAATACGCTCTTATAACCTTCCTGTTTCTGCTCAATTCCTCAGTTGGAGACAAAGTTACATCTCCTAGAGTAGCCTCTTCCATCCGCTTCATCCGTGACTTGATTCTTCTTTCCTTTTATAACTTTTGACTACTTTTTTTACTATAACTGGTTTATAAAATGGGGCCACCATAAGGAATCGAATGCTGCTTCGTAATCTATGAATAAGGCCACCTTATATTTAGGATTTTTGATTTCTTGCAGCAGTTTCATTGCCGTAGCTACGGTGGATCCGCCAAATCGGAATCCAAATTCAATTTTGTGAAGTAGATCTTCTCATCGACCGCTTCTTCAATTTTCATTGTGATGATTCTTTCGAACATTTTCCCCATTTCGGGTAGTAGTGTTATGTGGCTGTATGTCTTAGGATCAGAGGGGTCTTTTTCTTTAGATTTCAAGATGGTGCATAGGACACCCTTTTTCCATGCCGCAGGAAAGTATTTGTTTCTGCAACAGTCCTCTAGCAATTTAGTTAAGTGTCGTAGTTGAGGATAACCAGCTCAGCTACTTTGATCAATTCAGCGTTTATGCCATCAATGCCTGGGGCCTTTTTCATTTTCATCTCTTTAATCGCGGTTCTAACTTCCTCATCGGTGATGACTATCTCCGTACACTGCAGGTAAGGGAGGTTAACCTCACACCAAATTACTTTTTGTTCTTCAGTTTCACTTTCTGCTGTGTCATCCGGTACTAGTATGTTGATGATGTTGGAGTGGTTTCATCCAGGAATAGAAGCTCCCCTATGGCGTTCATCTTAGCTGAGTATGTCGGTAGGATTTAATATTTTTCTCTGGCCATTTTATACGAGTATATTAACCCCCAGGGATTTTCCTCAATATCTGACCTCGAGAATTTCTCCCAGCTGTGTTATCTCCCTGCCTCATAAATGTTCACCTTCATGTCTTCTCCATGCAATTATTTTCCCCTTCTGCTTTTTTTATACTTTGCTGTCCACTGCATGCTCCTCCCCACCAGAAACTTTCCCTCGTCTCGTGTTCCCTCACGAGATCACATTCACCCAAGATGTTCCCCTTACCTCAACCATTCGTTCTTCTTCTCCGGTTAATATCCACGGCTGTATCGTCACTTGCACTCCCTCCAAGTGACCAAATCAGCGCAGCACTCCTCTTTCACATTGTCGCTTATTGCCGAGTCATTCAATCCACTTTCTCCCTGGATCCACTCTTCCTCCACTCTGTATATCTCTTATTTTCACCACAGACGCTAAACCCGTCGCATTCAGTTGGCATTAAAGTCTATCCTGCCATGCACAATATTCAATGCCATAAAATAATATAGGGGAAAGTACATTTTTATATAATTTATATTTTGCAGCCTTAGCCAAAGGTGCATTCCTTGTTCCATCCAACACACTACCAGCATTTCAAGTGTCGCAAACAAACCTGTGAGAAATCACACTTCCCTCCCGACCGAGTAACCAGCTGGGCTATTACTTGATGCTCCTACTCATTTCATCTAAGTGTGCGAGTTTCGAAACGATACTTTCTGGGAAACAGAACGATTGTTATTCATTCACGTCGCACTCTCGTCGGGAGAATAGAGAAAATAAGTATATACTACGATCTAAGCATTAAAAAACACGTTGGAGTAGGCACCACACAAAAGACTGATCCACGGATTGCGATTGCATGCAATTAATGGCAAAATGACGGGCTGGGTTTGGAAGTCTCTTTTCTGAAGGAACACGATGTGATGGAATTAGTTCCTATTGTATAAATGTTAACTTGTCGCCTAATACAGGGTTCGTTCCCATCCTTTTTCCCATCCGCATTAATTGTATATTAACCAGCGAAGCCAAATTATTCGTCAAATATGAGGTTATCCTCCGGAAAATAAGTCGTACATCAAACTTCGAGAGCGGACTTTAAATAATATTAGTAGTGCTTGGTATCAAGAGGGAGGCCTCCGATTGAATGCGGAGAAATCGACATTCTGGGAAAGCAATGTGTTGAAATTTACACCAACAGACTAAGAGGTGTAGAAATAAAATCGGTGGACCAAGTAGGATACCTAATAATCGCATGGTCATCAGACATAGCACGAGGAGAAGGCGTCATCGGCCGAGTACCAGTCCGAGTATCGGAGCGGACTTCGTTGATCTGAGGCCTGTCCTCTCATCGTGTCGGGTACCCCTAAATCGCTCCGGGGTCCATTATACTGCCGTGGCATCACAGTGTGTAGCGCGTAGGTTACACGAACACGTTTCTAGGGTTTAGCATAGTTGGAAGGTCGGAGCGCAGGTCATATATTGGGATAAATAAAGTAGAATCCAGCGCTTTTTGTCACTTGAGATCAGGTTACGCCTCACAGATCCCAAAAATAACAGAACAAACACAAACTTGTTTTAATACAACATACAACCGACAAATAAAAGTAACCGACAACCCTGGCATTGACGTAGAAAGACATTTGACATGCACTTCTCCACAAACGTGTCGTAAATTACGGTCAGACACAAACAAGGGCGTTACTTAAGAGAAAAACAACCTAAATACACTTGTATTAAATTGCAGAAGCCTCAAAAATAAAATAGCGGATCTCGAGCACATAATCCAATGTCATTCGGCTGATATAATATTAGACACAGAGAGTTGGCTGTGTAATGACATCAATGACCAAGAAATTTTCCCAATTAACTTTACAGTTTACCGACATGATAGAGGTAAAAGACCCGGAGGAGGAGTTTTCGTGACTGTGAAAAGTAATCTTGAAAGCACACAACTTGCATTTGAAAATAATAACATAGAAAGTGTTTGGTGCACCATACTGCGATCCAAGCAACCCAACATTAATTTATGCTCTTTCTATAGACCCCCAGACTCAGATTTTCAAACACTGAATACCCTCAATGAACAAATAAATAAATTTACACGCAAAAATAATAAATGCATCAATATAATTGGTGGTGACTTTAACCTCCCTGGTATCGACTGGGACAGCAATAGCGTTAAATCTCGGACCCGTGATCGCGAATCTTGCAATTTCTTACTAAAATTGGTTCAAAGAAACTCGCTCCATCAAGCAGTACGCACTCCCACCCGTGGAAAGAACATTGGACTTATTTGTTACAAACACACCGGAACGCATTAATAGTGTATCAACCGACGAGGGTATGAGTGACCATAAATCAGTTATTATCAACTTGAACGTAGAAATAAAAAAGAATGTTAAGCCAAAAAGAAAAATTTATAACTATCACAAAGCAGATTTTGAAACTTTTGCCAGCCATTTAAACTATTCACTACACGATTTCAAAACGCGCTTAGGTCTAGCCACCGTGGAAGAAACTTGGACACAGTTTGTCCAAATTATGCAAAAAGGAATAACAGAGTTCATCCCTGTAAAATACGTTAAAGCAAATCGCGACCCCAGGTGGTACAACAAAGGCGTTAAAAAAGCCCTTCGAAAGCAGAGAATGTTACACTCTAGGGTAAAGAAACCATGTCTGAACTCATCACCCTTGGACAATAAACAGCTTTTGGACAAGTATAGATCCTCTAAAATTGAAACCGAAACACAATTACGTAGCGCTTTGCACAACTTTAAACGTAAAGTACTCTGCGAGTATTTGAACACTGACCCCAAAACTTTCTGGTTATATGTTAGGGAAGTAAATGGGGGTCAACAAACCGTGGCTTGCTTAAGGGACTGCAACAATATCATTCATACTGACAGTGAGGGTAAAGCCAACATTCTAAACGAATTCTTCCTGAGCGTCTTCACGAACGATGTAGCCACCACGTATCTCCAAGAAACAATATTACTGAACCCATGGCAAAAATAATAGCGGACGAGGAAGGAATTGCCAAATTGCTCAAAGACATTAAACCAGACAAATACCCGGGTCCCGAAAACATACCAGCTAGGGTGCTAAAACACTTAGCTCCTAACATCGCCCCGTATCTCGAATTTATATTTAACAAATCACTCACTGAGTGCAAAGTCCCTAAGAATTGGAAAACCGCGCAAATAAGGCCTATTTTTAAAAGTGGTGACAGGACAGCAATTACAGACCCATTTCTCTCACTTCTATATGTTGCAAAATTTTAGAGCACATAATTGTCAGTTCCATAATGAGACATCTTGATAACATTAACTTTTTAAGTGACAATCAACACGGATTCAGAAAAACCCGCTCATGCGAGACCCAATTAGGATTGTTCACACATGACTTACTTTTATCGGGTGAAAGTGGTAGGCAAGTGGATGCGATCTTTTTAGACTTTCAAAAGGCATTTGATAAGGTTCCGCATGGTAAACTCATCCATAAATTAAAGGGCGCAGGTATACACATGGGGGCAATAAATTGGGTTGAAGACTTCCTTTCAGACCGGGAACAGAGGGTAGTCCTTGACGGCGCTAGTTCTACCAGCGTACGAGTAACCTCGAGGGTTCCTCAGGGAAGTGTTATCGGACCGTTACTATTCTTGATTTTTGTTAACGATCTGAACCGCGAAGTGAAAAGTAAGATGAGGATGTTCGCGGATGACACAGTGATTTATCGGGATATATCTGGGGATGAGGATCGTTTAATTCTAGCACGTGATTTAAATTGCATAAATGAATGGTGTTCAAAATGGGGATTGCCTTTAAATCTTAATAAATGTTCGTTGGTAAATTTCTTTAAAAGATCCATGGTATTTGTTTACAAATTAGCTGGAGTTGACCTTGAAGTAGTTGATACGGTGAAATACCTAGGTGTTACATTCACTAAAGACTTAACTTGGGGGACCCATATACGTAAAGTCTGCGGGCAAGCATATAAAAAATTAGGATTTATTAGACGCATTGTCGGCAGAAGTGACTCCAAGGTCAAGGAACGTTGTTATCACGCTCTTGTAAGGCCCCATTTAGAATATGCATGTAGCGTATGGGATCCGTGTGAAAAAGGCCTCATTCGGGAAATTGAGAAGGTCCAACGCCGGGCAGCTCGTTTCGTGGAAAACTGTTACGATAAAACGAAAAGCGTCACTGAAATGCTTATGGAGTTGGGATGGGGATCATTGGAAGAAAGACGACTCAATGCTAGGTTAAACTTACTAAATAAATTCAGATCCGCATGTTTCAGCACCGAGGTCTCGAAAATTATTCGCGCTCCAACATACATTGGTCGCTTGGATCATGGGTACAAAATTCGGGAAATAGATGCCAGGACTAGCAGACTCAAGGACTCCTTCTTCCCACGGACAATACGGGATAACAACTGTAGGGTCACACTCGGAGATAACAAAAATGCCACTGGCCACCCTCGGCGTCTAGGTAACAATTAGTTAAACTGAATTGCATGCACTTTCACTAACCTCCTGTGTGTTGTGTCAAAACCCTTCCCGCATGCCATTAAGTAATGTATTGCTGTTTACAGTAATGTGGTATTTCTTTCTTCCTTTTTTGGGTGGTGACCTAACACCCCCCGCCACACGCCCTTGCGGCGGCTTGCGGGGTATTATGTAGATGTACCATTAATGAATCTAGCGTCCAACTTATGAAAACTCGAATGAGAAAGTAAGGGAGACTTCACCCGTCGAGAGTTCCGTGGTCCCTTTCTAAGGAGAAGCTCATTTCCATGGTAAATAGCATAAGAGTCGTGTCGGGCGACTCACTTCCTACCTCTCCAAAGCCACTTTCTCATAGGTAAGCGTAGAAATATTGGCGACTCACAGGTGATTATTGACGCCGTCTTGCTCCGATGCCAAGCAGTGCACGTTCCGATCCTTCATCTCTCACTCTCACTTAAGCAGTCTGACGCATGTACAGGTTGCGGATTAGCACTCTTCGCTGCAATCGGTTCCTATCTTCTGCAATATAGTCATTAATTTTACCAATTCACCAAATAACTTAAAAAATTCCACGAATAAAACAAACGTCGTGATTTTATTCCATGTTCCTCTCGATTAGTGATCTCATTACTGTAATGGCATCACGCGCGCCCCTTCCCTTCCTAAAACCAAACTGATCATCCCCTACGTACTCGTTTGCCCTGCTACTTTTCTTGATGAACCTGAGAACCCACTCAAGCTGCGTGCAAAATAAAACTTCTACCCTATTGTCCTACACGGCTGCCTCTCCTAGTTTTGTGATATGAACTGAAACATCTCATAAAAGCCTCCGTCCTAATTTCTCGCTCATGAATCCTACAAATTAGTTCCCATTAACCCTTCATCCCATGTTCTTCCAAACCTTTTATTATTTCTACGGAAATGTGGTCTCTTCACACGGCCTCACGGATTTTACAGTTCATAGCAGAAAATTGTGATCTATGATATCAGTCGCTTGCTCAGTGCTAACTACGTTTCCTCCTAACTTTTTAGTCAACATTAAGGTTGTATATATATATATAAGAATTTTGTTGGCTCTCGTCCCTTCCGCCGTATATTATTCTACAACTATCACTCGCAATCCCACGCGTAATCCCCGCTATCTATCCATCTCACCTCGCATAGACCTGGAATACCTAAGTTTTCTCTTCCCATCTCTCGCTTAATATTCTTTAATTTTACTTTCCTCAACATTTCCCTGGCATCCCCAGTTCCTGCGTCTTCTGTGATGCTCCTTTCAATTTTGCTCTGCAAGGATTGTGTACGATGACGACTTCAGAAGTCTTTCCTCTCCCGCTGCCAGGCCCGACACAGTGTCCAGTCCGAGTCTCGTAGTTGCCAGGATTCAAATTCGTAACTGCAACCTTCATTATAAGTTTGTAGAACAAAAATTTGACGTGTTTTCCAATTTCAGCCTTTCTCAATTATATTTTTAACGTGACACTTTTCAAATTCAAGATAAGCGCGGGAGATGCCGGGAAAGAGACTTTCAACGGAGTAATCCGCTAAAAGCGCATTACAATGCAAGAATTTCAGAGAGTACAAATTATTCGCCTTAACCGGGATACTCGTGGCATATATGTACGGTATTTCGTCATTACAACGTGTTTCTTTAAAGTACCTAAAATTTCATTGCGTAAGATGACTTCTCGGCAGCTTAATGACTGAAGCACTCGTCCGGACATAAAGGGATCTCTGGGTTCGAATCCCGATCATTTTTAAACTTTGAAATCGATATATTTTACCATTGATTTACTTTAGAAAGGGTTTGAACATTGCCATTGAACTCGCGTTGCCGGTCCACCCTTAGTGTCCCGCCAGTCTGTCTTGCCCCCAGCCGCCGATTCGGATTGCCATTTATTTTTACCCTCCCTCCCGGCGGCGGTAGCGCTCACGGGATACCGGAGGGCGGTTCGATTCTCGTCTTCAGCGCGTCCAGCCGAAACATTTCCCCTCAATTTGTGGCCCGACAGCATTTTCTAAATCAGTCGGCATTCTCATGTTCCGCAAGAAATCGATGTTCGCAATTCCTTCGAAGCTATGGAAACATCAATAGTAAGCTTCATTGAAACATTATACTATCGATTAGAAGGGGTCCACAGGTTCACTTGTTCGGGCGGCATGTTTGAGGAAAATGACCGCTTTGTCAGGAACATGTCCCCATCGTCACGGAACGCTCCCTTTCGGGGCAGGCACGAAAGAGGTCAGGTCGCATTCGATGGCGAATGACCTTGCTCTCTCTTGCTGATTTCCTCCGCGTTGCCCCTCCGTATTCTCGTAAGTAGGGCCCCTTGGATCGCATACTATCACCGGATAATAGCTATAATATTTCAGGGTCAATGTACTAAATATGTACTGCCAATTAATGTTCGAAGGCTTATTTTCACGGCTACCAACGATGGGATTCACCACAGGTGCTGATTCCACGAGTCAAAATTTATCTTTTACTCAAACAAAAATGACATTGTACACGAACAAAACGTTTGAATGTGGCCATAATATGATGTAATCATTAAACCGACATATCAAAGAACTCCGGGCTTTCTAATAATTACAATGCCATTTGCGTTTCTGAAATTCGGCAACACCGTCAGATTGAAAGGATGTACTCAGGTAAGACAAAATGAAATAGGAATAGTTAAGTGGAGGAGATTTTCGGTATAATCAAAGGTATTTATCTTATAAAATATTGAGCACGTTGGACGGCATCCCAACAGAGCCGGACGAATACTTGCGGGAATTACAGGTCAAAAAATGGCAATTCACTCGGAAGCATTGAATTAATTGAATTGAACTCACGGCTGAACTTAAGAAACAGTATTTCTGAGGACAACGACATGATGATGAACATCTATGATAGTAAAAATCTTAATAGCATTGTCGTTCGACATAATTTGTTTTAAATGCTCGTGAAGGCTGCGCACGTTGTCAGGGTACCGCGCCTCGCCTCGCTTCTGCTGCAAAACTAAAGGGTCAACATTCTGATCCAAACTTGTTAAGGCCTTCGACTCTATGAATCGGTGCGGTCTCTCAAGTCGTCTGAGCAAGTAATGACCATCACAGTGGCTAATAAAAATTGGTAATTTTCCACAAAATAAAATTTTTAATCCGACCGGTTTCGAAGTAACTACATCATAGAAGATGATGTAGTTACATCGAAACCGGTCGTATTAAAAATTTTATTTTGTGGAAAATTACCAATTTTTATTAATCGTGATGTTCCACCATATCACGCCTGAAACGTCTCTTTTTAATCACAGTGGCTTTTCTGCTGATTCCACAAATCCATTTTGGAGCACAAGGGGATAAGTGACTACAGTAGTGAAGAGGGAAGCGAGGGTTCCCATCACTGGTCATCGACGCGGAGGGTGAGTCTCCATGGAGAACATGGGAAGGGAGTGAAGGGTGTCCGGGAAAAGGGCCGCGTCCGGCGAAGAGGGAAAGTTGCAGAAGCGAAATCGATGAGGCCAAAAATAGCAATCGGAGGACGAGAAGAACTGTCCTGCCACACACCGGATGCTGCGTGTGGAGGGAGAAGAGGGTCGCCTTTCCGAACGGATGGGCGGAATGTTTACATCTCCATCTTACTCTGGAAGCCGACGGGAGGCGTCCCGAGCCGCTACATTACTACGTGTGCTAACTGGTATTAAGTGGCGTTCGGAAATTTAAATTCGACAGAAGCAATGTTTTCTTCTGCGGCGTCTCCAATTGTGCTCGAGAAGGAAAACTGATCGACTAATCGATCGATCGGCCTCTCTGCCGATTTCCCTTGCCCTCTCGCCTATGGCCTAAAAATGCGATGCGGCGATAGCATTGCTCCTCCTCAGCGCTCGACACCAATGATTTCAATTCATCCCACAAGTCACGTATGCACTCTTTGTGCCCATCCCAGGATATCTTGTGATCTCAATGTGATGCTTCTTTCTCTTCGCTCTGACGATTCCCGATGAGCCGAGCGACTCTTCTCCTGTTTAACATGAAATGAAACCACCTCTTAGTCTGTTGGTGTAAAATACAACACATTTCTGTCCCAGAATGTCCATTTCTCCGCATTCAATCGGAGGCCTCCCTCTTGACACCAAGCACTACTAATATTATTTAAAGTCCGCCCTCGAAGTTTGATGTACGATGCACTGAATGGTTGAGGCCTTAACTTTGTAGAAATCCATGTTTAACTTAAGAAATTAAATATTATCTTTGCTTTCTACAGAAATAAAACTTTATTTGTCGACTAGTTTCGTTTACACTGTAACATCCTCAGGACTAGTGATACAATTTACATTTTGTCTGAGTTATATACTCGGTCGGGTAGGGGTAGCGGATGGGAGGGTGTAATCAAGGAGAAAAAAGGGGGGGAAGAGGTGTAAGAGGGGGGGAAGAGGGAGGGGAGGGTCTGTGTCATGGGGTTTTCGGGTGTAGAATAGGAATGTCCAGGAGGGGTAAGTGGAAAGGGAAAAGGTGGTCATTAGTTATCCTTTCCTTCTTCTTAACCATTTTTAGAATTTCTAACTGCTCACGGATGTCCAGCTGCGTTCCTTTCTTCACTCCGTGCAGTAATGTGGGGGTGAAATCCGCACGGTGGCCTTCCTTCTAGAGGTGGGTTGCGAATTGGAGCAGTTAGAAATTCTAAAAATGGTTAAGAAGAAGCAAAGGATAACTAATGACCACCTTTTCCCTTTCCACTCACCCCTCCTGGACATTCCTATTCTACACCCGAAAACCCCATGACACAGACCCACGCTCTTCCCTCCCTCTTCCTCCCCCTCTTACACCTCTTCCCCCCCTTTTTTCTCCTTAATTACACCCTCCAATCCGCTACCCCTACCCGACCGAGTATATAACTCAGACAAAATGTACATTGTATCACTAGTCCTGGGGATGTTACAGTGTAAACGAAACTAGTCGACAAATAAAGTTTTTTTTCTGTAGAAAGCAAAGATAATATTTAATTTCTTAAGTTTGATGTACGACTTATTTTCCGGAGGATAACCTCATATTTGACGAATAATCTGGCTTCGCTGGTTAATATACAATGAATGCGGATGGGAAAAAGGATGGGAACGAACCCTGTATTAGGCGACAAGTTAACATTTATACAATAGGAACTAATTCCATCACATCGTGTTCCTTCAGAAAAGAGACTTCCAAACCCAGCCCGTCATTTTGCCATTAATTGCATGCGATCGCAGTCCGTGGATCAGCTTGATAGAGTTTGTTGCTGTGGAATGGAGCGATGCAAAGGGATGAGTGTCGCGCAGTGCCCTCTAGGTGCAAGTCCTTTCAAAGTACTGAATAGCGGCGAAATGACATCCAACATTGCAAACCACTTCTTAATTTCTGAGTCACCGTTGGGATTTAATGAAAACAAGAGTTTTTCTAAATTGTAACCGCAGCTGCGTGGAACCAATGCATGCACTTCGTCGTTGTACCCTTTTTCTCCGGAAATATCCTCATTCACCACCGTCCCCCTTCCTCCATGTAACCCATGTTATGTAAATCCCAACGCGGCAATCAACCATTCAGCGTGATTTCGCAACCTCATCGTCGGAGCATTTCTCCCTACGGCGATGTGGACTGCTTCCGTGCAATAAGCAGCGGGATTCGAAATATCACGGCCGACGCATCGCAATCCCGCAGACTGCCCGTGGCAAATCCTCGGCCCGAAATGACAGGCACGCCGCCCTTTGATCCCCGAGCCGGTGAATACATCTGGTGAAGTCTGCTACCAAGACGACGACACGCTCACTCGGCTTTGGCCTAGACCTTGGAAGCCCAGAGTGCCTCGGTACATTCCCCACCCTCAGTCGGCGCCTATCCCTTCCCCTGATCCCGCGCTTGGCTCGGATCTCTCCGGCGAGAGTGAGAACGAGCGAGCGCCATGTCACCCGGTGGGAGGCCGGGCGCGACCCCGGGGTTAATTTACCCTAACGCGAGCAGTGAAAACGAAAGCGTCGCGTATAACGATAATTTCCACAATGCGTGTTTCCGACAGTTTTCTCAACGACGGGCGGATGTGATGATGCTCATTTTTTCCAGGAACATCTCCCTTTTTCATAAAAGTAATGTTTAATTCATAATATTATCAAATTGTGATGATGAGATTGCGGGAGACTAGAGGACAGTCCGTTTATGATAGACGACGACGAAGAGTACTGGCGACGCCATTTTAAGCGGGGAATAATAATGCTGGACCAACGCCCGTCGCTGCAGCACACCCTTTCATCACCTCAGGACGCATGGCGCGTCTCCTTTGAATTTCTGCCAAATTCCCCCCCTTCTCAGTTTGTTTCTCCTTCCGTCCGCTCGAGTGTCCCACGAAATAAATAAGAAACACATCCAAAGCCAAAGACGTGAACTGTTCTACCTCCTCCACTGTATATTTCCCCTCTTTAATTCATCCCTTCCCTCCCCATTTTTAGAATCTCACTTCTTTCGCTTTCTTATGATTGGCGAATCCCTCTCAACCCACACCGATTCCTCCATTTGGTCGCTCTAGCAATGCTTTCGACCCCTTGGCTGACTGGCGGACGATCATCCGCAAATGTAACTGAGATGACGAGTTCTCTGCGCGCTTCCATTCCCGTCTCCAATGCTGCAATTGCCACTTCTTCCACATCGAAAATAAAAGAAAGTAGCCCCCCGTCTCCTACCTCGTAGCACAACCCGTTCATCCTCCAACCAAACCCACGAACTCTTAAACTCCGTGCGGCACGCGGACGCATCGCCTGGCCCCCATCCTCCAGTCAACATGCGCCTTGTCCAAAATGTTGATGTCCACTTTTTCGAAATTCACGGCAAACAAGTACATCCCGTTGCATTTCGTATTTAGTGAATACAATATTGCTATGACACCACGCGTACTCTACCCCTTTCTAAATCCACACTGACCTTCTTCAAAGCAATAATTTTCTCCCATCCCCATTTTCAAATGACCTTCTACCGTTAGCGAAACCAAACTTATGGTCTCATATTCATAATGTTTCCCTATTTTCCCCATTTGTTCCTTCACCCTAATCCACCTTTAGCGTTTCTAGGATAGGAATAAATACTCAAGTAATATCCTTCAGACCAAATTCATCAAATACCCAATGAACGAAGGCATAAACACTCAAAAAATATCCTGAAAAAGTGTGCTTTAGATTCCAATTAATTTTTATTCATTCATTTTAATATTTCGTCAATTTAAATAGTCCACATTGCTTAGAAGTTGACGACAAACTGTAAACACTCTTACATTTGATTCAATGATGAAATTTCTTGGGGGTTATGTTTTAGGAACAACGTCACATGGACAGTTTATATAGACTTCTAGTAAATTGCAATGAAATCGACACCATTGGCACGACCGATTCGCAATCCGATGAGCGAATGTTTTTCTCCCTTGACGTTCCTTAACTTGAGCATTTTGTGTCTAATTATATGTTCACGCACACTGTGGTGCGTGCGCTATCTGAGGGGGCGGAAATCCACTGATGACTTTACATCCCCCGCGACACGCCCTTGCGGCGGCTTAGTGCAGATATTGCCGGGGCGGGGTATTGTGCAAATGTTAACCACTGATTCCACAGTTAACCTACTGTTAACTTGCGTTAATTTCTCACTAACATGCGAATGGAAATTCTAGGAAAGCGTTTTCAGCTAGATTTGTAAAACGACGTTATAATTAACAGAGTAGATAGGTAAGGTAAGGTAATCTACCGGTTAAGGTAGGTTTTAGGATGGACACAACTACCAAATAAATATTTTGCGACTCCTAACAAAACACAATCGAGCAACCTAATCTACACCAGGTTCCTCTTCATCTCCGTGTACTTCTTTCCTCCCTTCATCCCGCCCAACATCCCTATCCTGTTCCTACCCTTTCCTCGCTTGCCCAACATTCTCCCCTCTATTACCTTCTTCAACATTCCACTACCGCTCAATACGCCTTTCATCCATTTTTCTTGCCTCCATAGGATTTCTCTCAACAAACCCCTCTCCTCACCCACCATCTCCAGTACTTCCTCATTTGTTTTCCTTTCGGTCCATTTCACCTTCTCCATTCTTCTCCACACCCACATTTCGAAAGCCTCCAATCTACGTCTATCCTCCTGTTTCAGTGACCACGTTTCCGCGCCGTACATAGCTACGCTCCACATGAAAGTTTTGACGAGTCTTTCCTTAACATCCTTACTCAACGTCCCTGTAATCAACTCCCTCCTCCTTGTGAAAGCCTCTTTTCCTAGCGCAATTCTTTTCCTTACGTTTCTACTACTTTTACCGTGTTGGTCCGGAACACTTCCTATATACGTAAACTGTTCTACCTGCTCCATTTTTTCTCCTCCTATTTTAATGTTTAGCTTATCCTTTTCCTTTCTGGAAAATCGCATAACCTTTGTTTCATTAATCTTGATTCTCATGCTATATCTGTCGCACTGAATTTCGAATTCACTTAGTAATGCTTGCAAACCCTTGGCTGACTAAGGAACTAATGCTTGGTCATCAGAAAACAGCTGATTTTACGAATTTTACTCCGACCAACTTTTATTCCTACCTGGAGTTCTTCTCATGCCTCTCTAATCATTTCCTTCACGCACATATTGAAGAAAACCGGTGATAATGGGCAACCCTCCAGCCTGCAACCTGAGCTGTCTGAAACAAGTATAAGTTGCAGATTAGCCTCCTGTCCCTCCAATTTATTCCTATTTTCTGCAATATACTAATTAGTTTTTCCCAGTTCACTCTATCAAACTCTTTTTAGAAATCATTTTTTCTATATTCCTCTCGATTAGTGATCCCATGGGGTCCTATTGGTTCGAACTCGACAATAAAATAAAAATTATTTCCAAGCAGGAGGAGCTGCTCGTAACCATTTGACGAAGTAAATAATGGAAGTGGGCTTAACACGTACTTGGAGTAAATGTTTCATCAGCGTGTTTGTGGCCGTGCGGTTCCCGAAAACACCTAAATGACTTCCGTCGCAAGCTATACTATTTCTCCCCTCCCCCCAATGGCAACACACGCCACCAGAATGTTGTCTATCCCAACGGCCTTATTTAGTTTAATCTCCCTTAATGCCCTTTCTATCTCATCGTCGAGAATGCCTGGACCTAAGCTATCTTCATCTACGTTATGTTCCTTCTCTATGTCGATCGTTGTTGGCCTATGTTCCTCGCCATACAGTGCTTCTATATATTCCTTCCATCTCTCTTGGATCTTTTCATTGTCAACTATTATCTTATCCCACTTATCTTTAACTGTTAGCACATATTTTCCCTTCTTATTTCCCGATAGTGATTTAAATTAACAGTGTAAGTTATCCAAAATATTGGAGGAGTTAGGCTGCGAATCACTCCTGGAACGAAGGTTAAATTTATTAAGTTTCCCTCCCCCTTCCACACACCCTGGCGGTGGCTTGCAGTGTACTAAAATATGAAAATATACAAATAATTACAGATTAAACCTCTTGCATAAATTGGAAGGATATCTCTTTGGTAAATTCAGTGCAGTAATGTTGAAATGTTTTAATAGTCACATTGTACTACAATAGTACATTGCACACAATAAAATTTTAGAGGTTATTTGTAGAACAGATAGGACGTCATTTTTTCCACGAGCGATATGTGATCATAATTGCACTGTTCGACCGCGCAAGGTTGGAAAGTGTCTAAAGTGGTCGGTAATGTAATCACCCCCGCCACACACCCTAGCGGTTGCTTGCAGGGTGTATGCTATGCATTATTAGTATGTGACCACCGCCGTAGGGAACTCGTGGTATCAGCTCCCTTGCTGACCATTTGAGGGTCAACATTTTCCTTAGTCGACGGTCCCTCCCTACGCTCCGTTTGTTTCGTACAAAGGGTTCGGTCCTTGAACTGAAACCGCCCCCTCCATCCAGGCTTCAAAGGTATGAGCCCAATGAACTCCGCCGCGTCTAAGCTCCGAAAGGAACCATTCATAGAAGACCCAATAGCACCCTTCGCTTGCTCATCAGGGCCTGCTACATGTCTTATTTTTTTAATAAATCGCTCTGCGGGTTGAGATTAGAAGGTAATTATTGTTTAGAAAAATAGTTTTTTTATTCCATTGAATAAGATTTACAAGTGAAATGCTTTTCTTCCTATTATAATGGAATCAATTATTTATTTTTAATGTGAAGCACCAAATACGAATTTATATGCAGATTCGATAAAGACAAACCAGTAAAGACAAAAAGGTTCATACCTCCTGCCAATTACCTTATTCCAATTAATTCTGGCAATTGAAGTTAATGAAATAACCTTACCGATTCTACTTTAATATGTGATGTTTCTCGGAGAGCTACAATTGTATTGAGCCCGACTGAAGAGCGACAACAACGATAGCGAAAGTAGTTCTCGCTCTCCCAGCCTTGAAATGATTGCATTTTAAAAATCCTACATTAAAAATAGTCATAAAATACAGAGCCTAGAATAAAGAGTCGTTAATGACATTTTTGCGTACTGCTCAATGTAAACTATTTTTAACTTAGGAGAACAGAAACAGAAAACTTGAAAAAGACATTTAACTCTAATGCCGAAAACAATTAGGCACTAGGTGTTCTTCAAGTACACGTGCATAATTAGAATGTGATATATTAATGCTCGCCGGATGAAATTGCTCCTTGTGTTTAGAATCAGACACACGAAACGACATGGCTCATAATGAAAAAGAGGGCTGCATTGAATAAGTGCGACAGCGAAATACACAGGCAGCATGCCGTCTCCGCTTTAAACGTTTTCCAAGCTCGCGCCACTGTCTACACCGGAGTATCCTATATCGCTCACTGAACATAAATATGAATAAACGCACGAATCAATGAACGCATACTTGGAATGACATTTGAGGCGAAATGATGGAATCATCTGCCATTGAATCATACTCATCAAAATAATAAGATAATATTTATCCTTTGCATTAAACGGCAAACCCCTTTCTTCATTGGCCAGGTTAATAAACTATGCATTATTCTGCATCAATCATATCCCTAGAAAGGCTACAATAGTTAAATATCAATGGCAGAGTTTTGTATGGATTTAATCTGCTTGTGAATCCGTATTTAGCGTTTCACTTAAAAAATAAATATCATTTTACACGTCAGGGAAAACTTGTCAATTCATTACGCTTGCACTATTCATTCTGATACAGCGAAACAACCAAAAAATGCTTTTCTAAATAATAAGGACGTTTATTCGTTTACTGATATGTTGGGTAGAGTCATCATAATAGTAATTAGCGGCGCCAATCATAGAAACAGATCTTAGGGGCGCATTTTGAACAGAATATTTCCTAAAAGATATGTAACACAGGTGATGTACACATACCTGTCGTAGAAAAAAGTGCAATACTGTACGAGGTGTGCTCAAATATTAACGGGAATTTTTTCATTTCCCGGGCTTGGACGGTCCGATTGTCAAACTTTTCTTTAATTATGTTGGTTTACATGCCCCTGAAGTATGATAAAACTTTCAGCTGTTTTCAATGTGGACTTTCTCTGTGACAGCCACTAAGGTTAGACGTGTTTCATGAGCTCGACGATATTCGTTTGTTAAAAGATATGGATCAAAGAATTTGTATCAAATTTTACGTAAAAAATGAAATAAAGTGTAACAAAGTGTGTGAAATGTTAACAAAGGCCTATGGTGAGTCTGCTAGTAAATGAGGAGTTTACGAGTGGTGTAAGCGTTGCTAAGTGGCCGTGAAGACCTTGAAGATGACGAACGCCCTGGACGCCCCAGCACATCAACTTTCGATGAAAACGTGGAAAAAGTGATAGCAATGATTATGAACGATCACCGAATCACAATTAGAGAGGTCGCTGATGATGTTGGCATATCGATTGGATCATGTCATGACATTTTTTCCAATTTTTTGGGTATGAAACGCGTGGCAGCAAAATTCTTTCCAAAATGGCTTTTGCACCACGATAATGCACCAGCCCACACATCATTGCTTGTTTGTGAATTTTGGGCCAAAAATAATAATTTAACGATTCCCCAGCCTCCATATTTGCCAGATGTCCGTGCTCCGTGCTTTTTTGCCAATGCTCCGTGTGACTTTTTCCCATTTCCAAAAATAAAGAGAACCTTGAAGGGCCGTCGTTTTACAGCCATAGATGACATTAGAAGCGCATCGCTGAAATAACTATAGGCTATCTCAAAGATCGAGTTTGAGAAGTGTTTCGGGGATTGGAAGAAGCGCTGGCACAAGTGCATAATCTCCAATGGGGACAAGTTTGAAGGTGACAACATCAATGTATAAGAATAAATAAATATTATTGTCCGAAAAGTTAAAATTCTCGTTAATTTTTAAACACACCTCGTCGATGTGAGGGAGTATGTATTAGTCGTTTCATGTTGGAAAATGTGTTTCCTATGCAAGCGCTATCGATACCACGGAAACAGAATTTGTGCCTTTGGAAAGGAATTGCAAAATTCTACCGACTTTGTACAAGTACCATTGTGTATCTTGGACATTGAAAAATATACGACTGAAAAATTACTTTCATGGAAGAAATTTTTACAAATTTCAGGTATATCTCTGTACTCTATACGATTTAAAAACAATGACGCTTTTTCATTGTTAGCATTGAACACATTGTATCATTGCATGGGGTACTGGGTATTAGTCAGGTGATTAAGCAGCGGGCTGGAGTGGTTGAAACATTGTTGAAAACGTTTGCTTGGTGTCAGGTTAGTTGGCAGGTGGGTGAAGGAAGAAACAATAACGGGGAACGTGAAGGGTGAAGAAAATCGTTGGTCAAAACATCTTCTCCATAATTCGTGTGCTGAAGGATTTCTAATTGCTCCAGCACATCGAGACAGTGGCCTTTCTTCTCAAAGTGCAGACTTTTGGAGGTGAAATCGCTGCTGTGGCCACAGTCTCTCAGGTGTTAGGCGAAGGGTGACGTGTAGATGTTGTTTCTAAGGCATGCCTTATGCTCCTTTATTCTTGTTTCAAATATCCTCCCCATCTGGCCTATGTACGAGGGTCATCCGGAAAGTAGTACCCGTTCGTGCCGCATGAAGTGCTGACGACGCGAGTAGCCGCTGGACGAGGTCAGATAGCGTCAGTGGCTTGTCTGCCTTCTCTGAGCCAAGTTGCGTGACGCTAGCATTGCCTGTGTTGTTTCTGTGATTGTTTACAATGTTTAAAAAAATTGAGAACGCCGCCAGTTGTGAAGTGAGGGCAGTGATTAAATTCCTCAATGCAAGAAACGTTCGCCCATGTGATATTCATCGCCAATTAAAGGAGGTGTATGGAGACAATGTAATGGACGAGTCGTCTGTTCGGCGGTGGTGTCGCAACTTCAACATGGGGAGGGGGAACACACACGACGATGAGCGTTCGGGGAGACCGTCTGTCATTACAGACCAACTGGTGAGCTCAGTTGACGAATTCGTGAGGAACGATCGGCGCGTCACAATTGATGACATCTGTGAGCATTTTCCCAATGTTTCTCGAACAATTGTTCATGAAATTGTTAAACACCATCTGCATTATGCAAAAATTTGTGCAAGATGGGTCCCTCGCATGCTTACAGATGAGCACAAAACCAAGCGTATGGCTGCAGCACTGACGTTTTTGGGACGTTATTCTGATGAAGGAGACTCTTTCTTGACTCGCATAATTACTGGTGACGAAACATGGGTTTGTTATGCATCACCTGAGAGTAAACGACAGTCAATGGAGTGGCATCATGCTCATTCACCAAACAAACCAAAAAAATTCATGACAGTTCTGTCCACCAGGAAACTCATGGCAACCATTTTCTGGGATCGACGAGGTGTATTGCTTATTGATTTTATGGCCCGTGGAGACACTATTAATGCCAATGCGTATTGTGAAACATTAAAGAAATTACGGCGGGCAATACAAAATCGGCGGCGAGGTCTATTGTCTACTGGTGTCATTCTCGTTCATGACAATGCCAGGCCTCATGCAGCTGGGATAACACAAAAACTTTTGCAGCAATTCAAATGGGAAACTTTCGACCATCCACCGTATAGCCCGGACTTGGCTCCTTCAGATTTTCATCTCTATACAAAGCTTAAAGACTTTTTGGCAGGAAAAAGATTTGACAGCGATGAAGAACTTAAAGAAGGAGTGACCCTGTATCTCAATGAGCTGGCGGCGAAGGACTATGCAGCAGGAATACAGAAACTTGTCACACGTTATGACAAATGCCTTAATTTGCTTGGAGATTATGTTGAGAAGTAGTTTAAAGTATCCTCTTTCAAATAAAATTTTTTATGTTTGTTAATATTTACTTTTGTGTCTTTATTTCACGAACGGGTACTACTTTCCGGATGACCCTCGTATATCCGGTTGCAGTCTTTGCAGTGGAGTTTGTACAGCCCACTTTTGTGTAGGGGTTCAACGTGGTCCTTCGTGTGGCATAACATGTTGCTTAAATTGGTTTTATTGTAAAAGGCCGGTCTCACCTTTTCCTTTGGGAGGATTCTTTGTACTTTTAACGACAAGTGGCCAAGAAAAGGGAATCTCCGCCACTGCGACTGGTTTTCATCTACATCTACATCTACATAATAGCCCGCAAGCCGCCGCAAGGGCGTGTGGCGGGGGGTGTTAGGTCACCACCCAAAAAAGGAAAAAAGAAATACCGCATTCAAAACCAACACACACATGCAAACCCCAATCCACAGCAGTGCACACATTCATCGTAACATCCCATCATTCGACGCGCATGCAAACACACATCTACCTCCCTTCAGGTTTTCTGTATATGTGGGTGAACTGTATATGGATAACTTTTCTAAACGGGATAGTTTCTTATGGTAAAGTTTATCAGTCAAATCTTCCCTATATCCATTGTTCATTGCAATTTGTTTAATGATCTTTAGTTCTTTTAGAGTGTTCTCTTTGGACAAGGAGATAGAAGATTCTTTGTGTAACATTGCGTGGAAGACCGATAATTTAAAAAAAAAATCGTACCTAGAATTGTGGCGAACTACATGGTCTGAAAATAGAAAAATCAAACCAATTGTCTTTAATTGTAATAGTTAAGTCTAGAAAGTTGAGGGATCCATCTGGTTCTAATTTCTTAGTAAGTTTTATATGTTTATCTCTGGAATTGAGGAAATTAAAAAAACCGTCTCATTGTCGGTCAGAACCCGTCCAGACGCTGAAGAGGTCATCAGCATATCCATACCAGCAGAGGATATTTTTCATGAGAGGATTCTCTGAGGATAACATTAGTTGCTCAAAATTTTCCAAGTATATGTCTTCTAGTAGCGAGGAAAACGGGGAGCCCATTGATAAGCCATACTGTTGTTGGTATATTTTGCCGTTAAACACAAAACTGTTTTGTTCTACACACACTTTTGAGGAGGAGCACAATTCAAATATCACCGGGCTTGGAACCGTTGCTTTAACAAGGGTAACTTCCGCAAGATTTATTTTATTTATCTCTTAAACCTTTTTATCAAATTCACCCAGTACTCTTCTAATAGAGCCTAATTTTTTGTTAGCTTGTCCTCATATTCCGCGTATGTTTCACCCAGGAGAGATCGTGAGTGAAGTTAACGCCTAGATATTTAGTTGAGTATAAATCTCTAGTCATGTGAGTAGTTAAATGAGAGTTACATTGTCGATAGTATTTTTAAAATATAGAAAAACCGCGTCCATTAAAATTCTGCCCTCTCCCTTAAGGGTAATCTCGAACAAAAAGCGATAGTTGTGGCTCGCAGGTTTTACCCTTTCGGAACCTAACTGAATTTGCCTCAAAGACTATTGAGGTGGCTCACCATCGAACTAACAATATATGTCCCATGAAAAGGTTACCAAAAGAAACTATAGGAACTTTTAATATGAAAAGGACAAGGAAAACATGAATCACGTACGGGATGCTTGGAAATATAGTATAGATGAGAGAAGGAACTGGAAGACTATAAACACAGAGTTGGGCAAAATGAAGTACAAAGAATTAAACAATAAATTGAGACGGGACACTAATAAAGCACAAGAAGCATGGTAGAAAACGAAATGCGAGGATATGGAAAGTTTACTGAAGAAGGGTGAAATTGGTGCTCTACTATATACAGCAAGATTAAGTTTTTATCGGGAACTAAGAAGGCAAGATCTGTGCTAACAGTCAAAGATAAGTGGAGTAAGATAATAGTTCAACCAGGAAAAATCCAAGAGAGATGGAAGGAATATATAGAAACACTGTATGGTAAAGAACTTAGGCCGACAAGGTTAGACATAGAAAAGGAACATGACGTAGAAGAAGATAGCTTAGGTCCAGGCATACTCGACGATGAAATAGAAAGGGCATTAAAGGAGATGAAAGCGAATAAGGCCGTGGGGGTGAACAACATCCCCGAAGAACTGTTGAATTGTTTAGGAAAATGTGGGAAGAAGACTCTATATGGACTGATTCGTAGTATCTATGAGGAAGGAATCTGGCCGGAAGATTTTGTGAGATCGGTGTTAGTTCCTATTCCGAAAATGGTAAAGGCTACATCAAATGAGGACTAGAGAACAATAAGTTTGATTTCTTGGACAAAAAAATAGAACTTTGAATGGTCCATACGAGGAAGGACCATCCGTAAAAAGATGTAAAGGAGGAAATCTGCTCAGATTATCAAGAGGTGTTTCATAAAGTGAATTGAGAAAAACTGATGTTTGTATTGAAAATAGGAATGGATTGGAGGGACAGGATGCTAATCCACCACCTGTACATATCTCAGACTGCTCAGGTGCGAGTGGGAAACGGAGTCAGGATGGGCAGTGGAAGGAAGAGGTGTAAGGCAGGGTTGTCCATTGTCACCGGTGCTGTTCAACGTATATGTGGAGGGAATGATTAAAGAGGCATGTGAAGAACTGGAGGTAGGAATGAAAGTCGAGGGGGAATTCGTAAAATCGGTTAGGTTTGCTGATGGCCAAGTATTAGTAGCTCAGTCAGCCAAGGGGTTGCAAGCATTGCTGAGTGAATTGGAGGTTCAGTGCGATAGATATGGGATGAGAACCAATAATAATAAAACAAAGATTATGCGATTTTCCAGAAAGAAAGAGGATAAGCTAGGAAGCTATACGAGTGTAATAAATAGAGCACGTGGAACAGTTTACGTATCGCCGAAGTGTTTTGGACCAAAATGGTTGAAGTAGTAGGGACGTAAGGAGAAGAATTGCGCTAGGGAAAGTGGCTTTCACAAGGAGGTGAGAGTTGATGATTGAGACGTTCAGTAAGTTTGTTAAGAAAAGACTCGTTAAACTTTTATATGGAGCGTAGTTATTTACGCCCCGGAAACGTGGTTGTTGGAATGAGAGACGTAGATTGGAGGCTTTTGAAATTCTGATGTGAAGAAGGTCAAGTGGACCGAAAGGAAAACAATTGAGGAGGTTCTAGGTATAGTGGGTGAGGTGAAAGTATTGTTGGGAGAAATCCTATGGATGTGATAAAAATGAATTAAGGGTATATTAATCGGCATTTGGACCTACATGACTGTAATAGAGGGGAAAATTTTGGAAGGAAGTTGAATGGGGGAAGGAAATATGTGGAGTTGAAGAGGGATTTATTGTAGAGTAGGATGTGGGGTTGATTTTTATTTAGATGAGGCTAAGAAATGTACAGTCTGTCCTGTCCAGTCAGTCCATCAAAAACTCAACGAAAATTATGGACTACCAAATAAAAAAGATAATAAGCTCATAAAATTGGTTCGAACATTCTGACTGCAGTATAAAAATCAGGATTAGGTTATTTATGTCATCCACTTCAAGTGTGAATGGGCAACAAATCCAGATAAAAGTGTTTAAATGGCTATCGCACGGAAGAAGTGGGCCATGCGGAAGACGATGGAGGGAAGGGGGGGAGGCGCGGATGACTCCGACTCTGCGCACCGAGATGACTCCGTGCAACAAGGGCCCGTCATTCGCGAGGCAACGGCCCTTATAGTGACGTCACACAGAGCGGTCTTCTGCCCCTGTGGGATGCTGGGCACGGCGTCGGCAACGGTGGCTTTCAACGGAGGGGCCCCGAGGCCGAGGGCCAACTCCGGAGAGGAAATCTTTATTCTGATGCCTATTGCTGCCGGTATAATATTCAGTGACATATATTCAAAAGATAATGTCAAATATTGCGAGATGAATGCTAAATTTTGTTTGGGTAATTACGTCAAAATCGTCTCGAAATTAGAAAACTTAAGCACTACCGACTGATCTACCATCTACTTATGATAGATTACAGATATATAGTATGAGATGACGGATTAAATGCGAATGTAACATATCTATCTTTTCAATATTTTAATTGACGTCTACCTAGTAATTACCGAACTAGGTTACACACTGAGTGGGCAACTATGTATATAAACATTATCTTGTAACTATCTCGCGGTTGATATATGGATAGATAAACGTCTTCATTCGGGCGAAACTGATATCATAAGGTCCCTTCTTCCATTTAACTCTTTGGCGAATACGTGAAAACAATAATAATAAGAGGAAATATAAAACGTTATCAAAGAACATAAGTCATAAATAATAAAAGAAATGAGCCCCAGAAGTAATTTTGTGGAAAAAACCTAAGGAGTTCAGACAGTAAGATCCTAGGCAAAACCCACGCACGGTAAAAGCCACAAAGAGGGGGCTACGAAAACCCTGCAGGATAAATGCGCCACTCTTGAGTGATCAAGGCGAAGCATAAGCGCATCAAAAGTACGAGTCTTCGTTTTCCCATGCACTTCCATCTCTAGGGAGGCACTCTGTCGTGTCGGCTTTGAACCGTCAAGGGACGTAATTATTACGATGGTTATCTCTTATTGGATATTTTATGCAATTATTTTACAACTATAAATCAAGAGCACACTCACCCTGGCTTTGGGCGTCTGCTTCAGTCCGATGGCTGGTTGGCTGCGGTTGCTCTGCGGGAGAGAGAGAGAGAAATGTCACCGTTTAGTCGAGATAGACCCTGGAGAGGAGGAAGGCCCACAGGACAAAGGAAGGGGTCAAGGACGCAGAAGCAGTCACCACTTTGGCAAATGACAAATGAAGGCACTGAAGTGCGCAAGCAAAGGATATGCCACAGCCAGGGGCAATGCCCACGCAGGGCCTCCGAGCGCAGAGAAGTAAATCACGGCGGGCACATGCGAAGACGCCTAAAAGGCACAACTGCATGCACGGCAGAATGCGCGAGGGACACATGCGCCCTCATTTGAGTCACTTGACTATCAATCCAATTTTATGTGCAAATATATGCGTAATATTTCCACTCGGTGTGTGTAAAAATACTGAACTTCAGTAGAAAGTTGAACATTAGTTGAGCACTCAATAGTTTCAGCCTCAACTTTGTGGAAGTTCATTTTAATAAATGAAAGTAGAAAAACTTTGTTACAATCCACCACTTTATTTTCGATACTACTAGTTTCGACGCTACGGCGTCATCCTCAGGTACCTGAGGATGACGCCGTAGCGTCGAAACTAGTAGTATCGAAAATAAAGTGGTGGATTGTAACAAAGTTTTTCTACTTTCATTTATTAGTTGAGCAAATTATATTTAGAAATTTAGATGAGAATGACCCGCATCTTTTATGTGATAGAACATTAACGATCACCATACTTGGTGGCGATTACAATAATTACGAGTCCATTTAGCAATTCCTTATTTTTATGTTATGAAAACTAAGCAGCGAGATTAGACCTCATGAGACTTCGTGGATGTGGCTAAGGGGTCGATGGAAATGCACACTGATGCGTCTGATGTTTTGGGAGAACATCGATGAAACCAGTTTACACCTTGTGCTGTCCATGGGGAGCCTATCCGAATCGCAGCCCTCCCCGGAACGTGACCTCCACTCTGACTGGCCGCCAATGCTTTCCTCATGGTCGTGGAGGCAGTCTCCATTCGTGCGCCCCTCCTGGTACACCGGATACGACCCTGACCCCTGGGCTCAGAATATTTCCGATACATCAGCCGTGAAGCATTTTATGACAACCATGAATTTAAATACCTCATTTGCAGCATCAGTGTTTGAATGTCTTCACAAGTGGTCGCAGCCAATTCGACGAGGCATGGTCATCTGGGAACTGAGTTTTGACGGTTCGGAGTCCTTTAGCCGTGTCGTTTCGACGGGCCGCAAGAAATAAAGGAAAGGCCATAATGATTGCCAAGCCACAGATGGTGGGAGAGGGCGTTTTTTGGGAGGAGAAAACCGTTAGGAAGACGATTCATGGTCTTCAAAACGGACGGAGCGGAGTAGAAGGATTGAACCCCCGCACACACAAGGAGGAGGAGGGGCATTAAATCAGGGCACCCTAATGGACGCTCAGATCCCGTCTGATACGATGGCGCCGCCAGGGCCGGTGAGTGCGAAAAGGGAGCGAATAAGAGGCAGCGCGACGGGCAGGGAGGAACTTCGAGGGAGGGAGCGAGCGGGGTGCGAGGATTGTCGGGAAGGCGGTCGGGAGATTGTAGGACGTTTTGAGTCGAGTTTTGAGAAGTGCCCAATAGGACGGGGAATGGTCATTGAACTACGCGTCACTTTTTGCACTCCGGGAAAGCAGATGATGTAGAGGTCCAAAGGTAAGTCGGTGTAGGGTATGGAGTGCGGTGCGTGGGGAAGGACGGATGTGGCGATTCTAACCTTGTTTGTGGAGGAAGGCTTTGTGTGTATGTATGTGTGCATTTAGGGTCGCTATAGTCTAGGAGTAGAGCGTTGACCGTATGACCCGGGTTCGATTCTTCCGACAAGGCCATATGAGTACCCTCAGCTTAACCCAAGCAATGTGATTTTTTGAACACTTCCCTCTATACTTCTATTCTCCATGCAGAAGGCTCATCCTCTCTCCGACATTATATTTCTCTACGCCCCCTCCCCCAGTGACCTTCGACCAACTTTTTCTCCTCTATCTAGCCACTTTCGTCCTGACAAAAAACGCCTATCGTTCCAAAATATTTTCTATTTCCAAACCAATGGCACAGCGACGGGAACGAGGATGGCACCATCATACGCCAATCTCTTCATGGACCACCTTGGAGAGACTCCTTTCACGGGAACCCTTCCAACCACTTTCTGGGTACGCTACATATACGACATTTTTATTCTCTGGACATATGGCTCTGAGTCCCTCAATAATTTCTTATCGGGCCTAAATTCTTCTGGCACAGTTAAATACTATTCCAAAAAAAATAATTGAAGACTTACACAATTCTTCCATTTCAAACTCCACCATCAATTTTCTTGGCATATACATTTCAGTTCACAATAACAAATTCGCCACTTCAGTACATATCAAAGGCACTAACCATCAGCAATACTTACACTACACCAGCTGTAACCTTTCCCACACCAAACGCTCAATTCCCAACTCTCTCTCTATCCACGGACACCGGATTTGCAACACCACAGCTACCCTAAAGAGATACCTCCGCAATCTACACCTTGCACTTCACAAACTCGGTTACCCAGAATAGCACCTACAGTTTAAATCCACCGCTCCGCCCGACCACACACACCACAGAAAAACAACCCCACATCTTTCATAGGACTCAACCTTTGCACCAAATATTTCCCCGGATCCTACAGACTGAACATCTTTCTTGAAGAACTTTTTCCTATTTTACACGACAATGACGCAACCTCAACCTTACTGCCCCAATGCCCCTCTCTTGCATACAGAAGACCCGCCAATCTCAAAAAATTCTGAAATCCACCAGCTCTTTGGCGCCCCCCTGACATATTTCCTCATATTTCCCCTAATTGCCACGGCCCCCAGTGTAAAACATGCCTGCTTATCTGAACTACTCCATACATCCCCTCAGTACCCCCTCACCACGTTCCCACGTTAATTGCCTCTCGAAAAACATGAATTATTCTTAGTCGAGCACAACAAAACACTTCATTGACATAGGCGAATGCATTCGCCTGTTGATGCATTCACCTATTCACCCCCTTATCCATTTGAATAGAAAAACACCGCTACCCCTGTTCTAATTCTGCCTCACTCTCTTCTCTTAACACGTAATTTCCCTCAACCTTTTTTTTCGAGCAGTGTTTCTCTCTAACAATCCTAAAATCCCTACCCGATTCAGCCACCAATATAAGGTGAGAACTCGCGAACCCGCATATATACTAGCTTTTCTATCTTTTAAAATTCCCACCCTTAACCGCCATCTTTAAATCCCTTCCTAGCATACACACAATATGAGAACACATAAAAGGAACACTCACGTTATATCTTGATAATTTCGAAGGACTCGAACTCCGTCGTTTTTGGAAGATTAGGTAGGACTCATTAGCCAGAGGTATGTGGGACAGAGAGAGAAGGGGACGAGGGAAGGGAAGAACAGGTGGTGGGGGAGGGGTGGAAGAAGGGTTTGTGGAGGGGGAAAGGGAGAAGGGAGGCCAGATAGAAGAGAAGATGGGATATGAATGAGAAGGAGGATGTGGAAATAGTTCCAAGCGACACAGAAAACTAATATTTCATCCACAACATCTACGACCCAGGTGTCAACTCAAAAAGTCATCATTAGGACTCGACAAGTCAAAATCCGGACAAAGAACGACAATATATATGCAGATGAAAAAAATATCCCACTATCCCGCATGAAACAAATCCACACCTATCCACTTCAGCCCTCCATAATTAGTGAACGACAATGAGACCCGGATGTTGATAGGTTTTGCACAGCCATATAAATGCCATTTCCATCGTTTTTCATTTTATAGGGTTATCGGATGAGGGAAGGGATGCTAGAACGGAAGTCCTGTAACAGTAGTTGAAGGGGGTGTTGAGGTGGAAGGCATGTTTTGGGATGGGAAGACCCGTGGACGAGGAAGAGGGATTACATGAGGCCCGATGATTCTTTATCCTGAGGTTCAGGGGTGTGGAGAACTGACCTGTATAAATTGCCGGGCAGAATTTGCATGTCAGAAGATAGATTACATTATGAAATGTACATGAGGAGTGGGGGAAGGGCGGGAGAGAGTTAAAAGGTGGGATGGAGAGGGGTGGAGTGGTGAAAATAGGACAAGTTTTGCATCTTGCTCGCAAGCACGGAGTGGGTGTGATTCTGGGGGTGGGAGGGGATTTGGAAAGAGGCTTCGTGGATTTAAGGAGATCTGATAGGTTGGCGGGCCGTTTCAAGATAACAGAGGGGCTTTTGGGAAGAAGGTTGGACGAAACGTGATTTTTAAGGATGGGGTACAGGTCTTTGAAGATGAATTTAAGGGACTGGATGCTAGGGAAGTAGGTGGTGCATATTGAGAGAGGGTGGGAGTCTGTGGTTGAGGGAGGATTGGAGGTGTAGGGTTATTTTAGGATTTTTTTGTGAAGGAGAGAATCTGGGTATCCCCGTTGGAGGAGGGAATGGTGAAGGATGTTGAGGTATGTGTTGAGGGATTCAAGATGGTTGCAAATGTGGTGCCAGCTGATAGAGAGGGAGTATCGGAGGGATCGTTTGGCATGATAGGGGGGGGAGCTGTTGAAATGAAGGTATTGTTGTTTATTAGTAGTTTTAAAATGTACCGAGGTCAGAAATTTGTTATTGGTTAGGGAAATATCAACATCAAGGAAGGGGATCTCATAGGATGAGATGTTGCAGGTGAAAGAGATGAGGTGTCATTGAGTTGGGTGATGATGGGATTGAGGGTTTCTATGATATGTGGCCAGAGACGAAAAATGTCGTCAATATAACGAAGCCACAGAAGGGGTTTTAGAGGGTAACTGGAAAGGAACTTCTCTTCCTGGACACCAAGGTGGAGGTTGGCGTATGAGGGGCTGAATCTACTTCCCATGGTACAGCCCTTGATTTGGAGGTCAAAGTTGTTAAAAGAAAAAGAGTTACGGGTAAAAATGAAGTTAAAAAGGTCAATGAGAACATCGGTGCTGGGAATTTGAGGGCTAGAGCGTTTGGAGAGGGAGTGGCGTAGGGAAGCATGGCCTTCTTCGGGAGGAATGGAGGTGTATAGGGATGTGACATCGATTGAGACCATTGTGAACTTTGTGCCTGGAGGAAGAGAAATTGAGTGGAGTTATTTGAGGAAATGGTAGGTATCTTTGACATTGGAGGGTAAGGAGTGAACTAAAGGTTGGAGGTAGTGGTTGCCGAAGGCAGAAATTCTTTCGGTCGCGGATTTGCGGGAGAAGACTATAGAGCGCCCTGGGTTTTTCGGTTTGTGAATCTTGGGGAGGATACAGAAGTGGGGGATGTTGGGATAGGAAGGCGAAAGGAGGGAGATGTCAATGGGGTATAGATTATCATTAGGGCCGTTCTCGCGGAGGAAAGCGATAGTTTCACCTTGGAATGCGGAGTTAGGGTCGGCTGGAATATGTTTGTAGGAAGAAGTGTCTGCGAGTAATCTGTTGGCTTCTTTGTGTGAGGATTTTTTTCAGGCGGGAGTATGGGATACTTCGTTCATCCGCAAATATTTTTCATTCATGGCCTGGGTTTTGACTTATCGAGCCCTGATGATGACTTTGTGAGTAGACACCTGGGTCGTAGATGTTGTAGTATCTGTGGATGAATTATTAGTTTTCTGTGTCGCTTGGAACTATTTCCACATCCTCCCGCTCATTCCTATCCCATCTCCGCTCCCCTCTGGCTTCCCTTCTCCCTTTTCCTCTACACAACCCATTCCTTTACCCCTCCCGCAACACCTGTTCTCCCCTCCCCAGTCCCCTTCTCCCCCTCCACAACCCCTTCCATCACTCCTCCCCCCTACCTCTTCTCCCCTTCCCTCGTCCCCTTCTCTTTCTGTTTCACAAACCTCTGGCTAGTGAGTCTTAACTAATTTTCCGTAAACGACGGAGTTCGGGTCCCTCGAAATTATCAAGATATAACATGCGAGTGTACTATTTATGTGTTCTCATGTTATGTGTTGCTGTCTAAGTGTTATATATATATATATATATATATATATATATATATATATATATATATATATATATATATAAACCATAAACACAGTAATCAACCCGAAGGTCGGTTTATTAGGTGATGGTAGAGCTCACCCATGTACCAGGCCCGACGGCGTGTGAATATTCACACATCAGGGTAGGGGGTCAGTTCCTTTCCCTGTGCCGGTTATGGTTTCCCAGGAAGACCTGGTACCCGAAAAAATCAACTAGCTTGGGTGGAGCTGCAGGTGCCCAAAGTGCCTTGCCCGGGAAACGAACCCGGGACCCTCCGGTCAATAGTCCAACGCTCTACCCACTAGACCACCGCGACCCGCATATATATATATTCAAACTTGAAAATCCCGCCATACGGCGCACAAATATTCATTCAAACAGAAATAGGTATAAGAAAAGGGGATAGGAAAACACATAAAAGGCGAACACAGGACATGTGGGGAAGGCGGTTTTTGAGCAGATCACGAAAGTAAAAATATTTCCTTATCTGGGATATATATATATACACACACACATATATATATATATATATATATATATATTCTCCTCTTGTGTTTGTCTATTTCTCCTTTGGTGGTTGTAGCAGCTCCCTAACGCCATCTTCTGAGTAATGATTCGGAGCACTTTGGCGCTTTATAAGATAGCAGATTTCAGTGTAAAAGTACATTTTCTCGATAGCTCAGGTGGTTAGAGCATCCGCCGGAAAGTGGAGAGATCAGGTGTTCAAGTCCCGCTCCAGGAAGATATATATATATATATATATATATATATATATATATATATATACAAGAGCTGTGCTAACAGTCAAAGATAAGTGGAGTAAGATAATAGTTCAACCAGGAAAAATCCAAGAGAGATGGAAGGAATATATAGAAACACTGTATGGTAAAGAACTTAGGCCGACAAGGTTAGACATAGAAAAGGAACATGACGTAGAAGAAGATAGCTTAGGTCCAGGCATACTCGACGATGAAATAGAAAGGGCATTAAAGGAGATGAAAGCAAATAAGGCTGTGGGGGTGGACAATATTCCTGTAGAAATGTTTAAATGGTTAGGGAAAGGTGGGAAAAAGGCCATATATGGACTGATTCGTAGTATCTATAAGGAAGGAATCTGGCCGGAAGATTTTGTGAGATCGGTGTTAGTTCCTATTCCAAAAAAGGCAAAGGCTTCGTCATGTGAGGGTTACAGAACAATAAGTTTGATATCCCACGCAGCTAAAGTTATTCTCAGGATCATCAACAAAAGGATAGAGAGTAAGGCAAATAATTACTTAGGGGATGATCAGTTTGGGTTCAGGAAAGGAAGAGGTACGCGTGATGCCATTGCAGTAATGAGATCACTAGTCGAGAGGAATATAGAATACAATCAGGACGTTTTTGCCTGTTTTGTAGATTTCGAAAAAGCGTTTGATAGAGTGAATTGGGAAAAATTAATGCGTGTATTGCAGAAAATAGGAATGGATTGGAGGGACAGGAGACTGATCCGCAACCTGTACATGTCTCAGACTGCTCAGGTGCGAGTGGGGAACGGAGAGTCTGGATGGGCAGTGTTAGGAAGAGGTGTAAGGCAGGGTTGCCCATTGTCACCGGTACTGTTCAACGTATATGTAGAGGAAATGATTAAAGAGGCATGGGAAGAACTGGAGGTAGGAATGAAAGTCGGAGGGGAACTCGTAAAATCGGTTAGGTTTGCTGATGACCAAGCATTAGTTGCTCAGTCAGCCAAGGGGTTGCAAGCATTGTTGAGTGAATTGGAGGTTCAGTGCGATAAATATGGGATGAGAATCAATATTAATAAAACAAAGGTTATGCGATTTTCCAGAAAGAAAAAGGCTAAGCTAAATATTAAAATAGGCGGGGAAAGAATAGAGCAGGTAGAGCAGTTTACATATCTCGGAAGTATTTTGGACCAATACGGTCAAAGTGGTAGGGACGTAAGGAGAAGAATTGCGCTAGGCAAGGAGGCTTTCTCAAGGAGGAGGGAGTTGATGACGGGGACGTTGAGTAGGGATGTTAAGACAAGACCTCGTAAAAACTCTGATATGGAGCCGTACGGCGCGGAAACGTGGTCACTGAAGCAGGAGGATAGACGTAGATTGGAGGCTTTTGAAATGTGGGTGTGGAGAAGAATGGAGAAGGTGAAATGGACCGAAAGGGAAAACAAATGAGGAAGTACTGGAAATGGGTGGGTGAGGAGAGGGGTTTGTTGAGAGAAATCCTATGGAGGCAGGAAAAATGGATGAAAGGCGTATTGAGCGGCAGTGGAATGTTGAAGAGGGTAATAGAGGGGAGAATGTTGGGCAAGCGAGGTAAGGGTAGGAACAGGATTGGATTTTTCCTGGTTTCAACTATTATCTTACCCCATTTATCTTTAACTGTTAGCACAGCTCTTAGTATATATATATATATATATATATATATATATATATATATATATATATATATATATATATATATATATCTTCCTGGAGCGGGACTTGAACACCGGATCTCTCCACTTTCCGGCGGATGCTCTAACCACCTGAGCTATCGAGAAAATGTACTTTTACACTGAAATCTGCTATCTTATAAAGCGCCAAAGTGCTCCGAATCATTACTCAGAAGATGGCGTTAGGGAGCTGCTACACCCACCAAAGGAGAAATAGACAAACACAAGAGGAGAATGGATAGTAGGTTAGCAAGCATATACAATCATAAAGGATAGGAACGGTGCTTTTTATGGCACGCATAGCCAGAAGAGTAGACGAGCCACATTGGCCAAATACACATTGAAACACGAAATACCGCCATACGGCGAATACATATTCATTCATTCCTTTTATGTGTTCTCGTGCTGTGTGTGTTGCTGTCAGAGTTTTATATAGGATGAAAGGCGTATTGAGCGGTAGTGAAATTTTGAAGTGGGTAATAGAGGGGAGAATGTTGGGCAAGCGAGGTAAGGGCAGGAACAGGATAGGGATGTTCGACGGGATGAAGGGAGGAAAGAAGAACACAGGAATGAAGACGGACCTGATATAGATTAGTTTGCTAGGTGGGGAGTCAAAAAATGTTTATTTGATAGTTGTGTCCATCCAAAAACCTACCTTAACCGGTAGATTACCTAATAATAAATAATAATACATATATATATATATATATATATATATATATATATATATATATATATATGTATATATATATATATATATATATATATATATATGTATATATATATATATATATATATATATATATATTATTCTCACACATAGAAATGGATATATAAGGAAAGGGGATAGGAAAACACATAAAAGACAAACATATAAAAGGTGGGGAAAGCGGATTTGAGCAGGTCACAAATGTTAAAATATTTCCTTATCCGGGAGTCCCTATGTTTTAGTTTCTGTGTTTGTGTCGACTATTTAGTGAATTTACATTATATATATATATACATACATATATACATATATATATATATATACATATGCATATACATACATATATATATATATATATAATGTAAATTCAGTAATAGTCATAACAAAGACAGAAACCAAAACACACAAAAGAGAGACTCACTGGATCTCGAATTTTCGGTGGTCCAACCACCTTTCTCAAGAGGAATTAGGAACAGAACTGAGGCAGAGGAGGGCCCGAAAGCAGTGGTAGGAAGGAGAAGGGGAAAATGGGGGAAAAGAGGGGAAATAATATATAACTTTTGGACGGCACAAAAGAACACAGAATAAAGCACATAACACATAAAAGAACACTCAATTTGAAGAATATTTGAGCTTTCGGCCAACTCCGAGGCCTTCTTCAGGTCAGACAGTCTGACCTGAAGAATGCCTCGGAGTAGGCCGAAAGCTCAAATAATCTTCAATGTGAGTATTCTATTACGTGTTGTGCTTTTTTCTGTGTTCTATTGTGCCGTCCAAAAGTTATATTGCTCTCGTGAGTGCTTCCGCATCTTCGATATATACATATACATACATATATATATATATATATATATATATATATATATATATATATATTTATATAGATTATATGTATTTATATAGATATATATTTCGATCATGTTCTTCACTTTACCCTCCCGTATACTTGTATCTCTCCCCATCAGCACGGCTTTCTGCCCGGTAGATTATGCCTCACTAATCTGGTCGTTCTACGAGGTACGTTCTCGTACACAGTCAGATCACAAACTCTTTTGAGCTTAACTGGCAATTGTATGTTGGCTACATTGACTTCTCGAAAATATTTGACTCCATTTACCACTCTCTTCTGGTCCATAAACTCAAACATCGGTACAACATACACGGCATTTTGCTTTCGTTAATCCGCAGCTTTCTCAGCTCTAGCAAACAGCGTGCTCTTATTGATGGCTTTTTCTCCAGTCTTCTTTCTTTACCGGCAGTGGTACCACAGGGCAGTGTCCTTGGTCCTCTCGTCTTTTCACTTTACTTAGACGACATTTTTGACAATACTGTCCTCCTTGGATGCAATATTTTGCTTTACGCAGACGATTGCAAAATTTTCAAACAGATTGATTGCCTATCTGATGCCGTTTCCCTACCATCTGCTGTTAATTGCGTCACTGCTTGGTGCTCCGACTGGCAGTTATGCATTAATCCCTCAAAATCAGCTGTTATGAGGTTCTCTTTGAAGCGTAAACAACTTTCGCTTCCATACATTCTGTTTTCTATCCCATCTGCCAGTTCTTACTGACATTTAGGTGTAATTTTTGAGGCGAAGCTCACCTTTCGCAAGCAAGTTCAAAGAATTGTCGGGAGAACGATGGCAATAGCCGGCCTACTTTACCGCCACACTGGCGTTCGTGATCCCCTTGCCCTTAGGACGGTGTTTTTTGGTTGTGTCCTCCCAATTATAGAATACTGTTCACCAATCTGGTCGACCAACTACTTTAGAGATACTCAACAGACCTCTTATTGTCTTTAATGCCATTTCCCGTTTTCGCATTCCTTCCCTCAAAAATACAACCCGGGACTTGCCTCTCATCCCTTGATATTTCCCCTCTCCACCGCCGTAGATTACTATGTTATATGAAATTCTTACATGGGATCTTCAACGGAACTCTCCGTACCAACGACCTCTTCCTCTATTCTCAATTCGTGCTCCCCTCAGCCAACACGTAACGTGAGCCTGTTGCAGATTCCAAATTTCCGTCTCTCGATCTCTCATCGTTCCCTATTCCATCGACTACCCGCTACATTTAAATCCCTAACCATTCAGTATCCTTCCCCGGACTTCTCTTGCTCATTCACCGCTTTCACGCCCTTTCTTAAACGCCAGATCGTAGTAACTAAGCCTTCTCTGCTTGCATATGTGCTCACCTGCTATTTCATAGATCTTCTTGACATTTATTTCGGTAATTTTTCATTATTGTTTATTTCTCTTACCCTTTCTCAATAGGTATACTATATATTACCTGTCAGCCAATGTAAAAGCCTTTGTGCCTTTTTTGGTTGCATTGGTATATAAATATATAAATAAATATTATATATTCATACGGATATAATATGATTTGACGGAGCAGACAAGTGACCTCAATGTTCACAATTAGGCATGGCAAGTGGATGCACTTTCCTCTCTCTTCCTTGGAAATCACGGTCGCGAATTTAAAGCCCGGCCCCCTCTCGCCTCTGGATCGAATTACGCGCCAGAGTATTCTGCCCCTAGGGTGTCGCGCGCCTTACATATGCCAGTGGAGACACACCCTCTCCTATCCCCCCCACCCGAGATTCCGAGAGACTCTCGCCCCCCCCCCCGTTGGGGCCTGGGTAGGAATTCGTGCCCCCACCACCCGCTGCCAGGCCCATGTCAAATTAAAAAAAGCTCTCTGCGGCTTTTAAAGCGAATAAAAAATAAAAAACTGAGTTTCATCAGGAGGTTAGGAAAATTTTTCCCGTGCCTTTATGCCGGGTCTTATTTTATGAGCGAAAAGCCTTCATTAATCCACTCCTTGCCTAAGGTAATACCCATGTCATGATAAACATTCATGTTTATATAGAACATGCAAATTACGCGCATGAGGGTCGAATTTTCGTTAATTCTGCATTTTACAAGGCCAAAAAATGTACTTCAAATTTTGATCTGAATACGGCGTTTAGTTATACAATGCTACAAGAACAGAGATACGAGTATTTGGGGGCATACACCTAATAGCACGACATATTATGGAAAATATCATTGAAATCTTAATTTCGATTTTTACACGGCGTGAGATAGGGGATTTGATACTTACACTATTGGAAATAAGTGCAGGAAACTATGAAATAATACCGAATGTTCGTACTTCATCGTACACGATAAAATAAGCCGCACTACAATTTCGTTCTGTACTTTCGAGGTAAAGTACCGTAGCGATTCGCCAAGTGTCCCTCATGCGCATTTGGCTGAGGAAGGATTCTGCCCGGAAGACTTTGTGAGATCATTCTTAGCTCCCATTTCGACAAAAGTAAAGGGTTCACATTATGTGAGGACTACAGAACAATAGGTTTGATATCCGACGCGGCTAAAGTTGTTCTCAGGATTATCAGCAAAAGGATAGAGAGTAAGGCAAATGATTACTTAGGGAATGATCAGTTTGGGTTTAGGAAGGGAAGAGGTACGCGTGATGCCATTGCAGTAATCAGATCACTAATCGAGAGGAATATAGAATACAATCAGGACGTGTTTGCCTGTTTTGTAGATTTCGAAAGAGCGTTTGATGGGGGGAATGGGTAAAATCAATGCGTGTATTGCAGAAAATAGGAATGGATTGGAGGGACAGGAGACTGATCCGCAACTTGTACATGTCTCAGACTGCTCAGGTGCGTATGGAGAATGGAGAGCCTGGATGGGCAGTGCTAGGAAAAGGTGTAAGGCAGGGTTGCCCATTGTCACCGGTGCTGTTTAACGTATATGTGGAGGAAATGATTAAAGATGCATGGGAAGAACTGGAGGTAGGAATGAAAGTCGCAGGGGAATTCGTAAAATCGGTTAGGTTTGCTGATGACCAAGCATTAGTTGCTCAGTCAGCCAAGGGGTTGCAAGCATTGTTGAGTGAATTGGAGGTTCAGTGTGATAAATATGGGATGAGAATCAATATTAATAAAACAAAGGTTATGCGATTTTCCAGAAAGAAAAGGGCTGAGCTAAATATTAAAATAGGTAGGGAAAAAATAGAGCAGGTAGAACAGTTTACATATCTCGGAAGTGTTCTGGACCAACACGGTCAAAGTAGTAGGGACGTAAGGAGAAGAATTGCGCTAGGCAAGGAGGCTTTCTCAAGGAGGAGGGAGCTGATGACGGGGACGTTTAGTAAGGATGTTAAGGAAAGACTCGTCAAAACTTTCATCTGCAGCCTAGCTACATGCGGCGAGGAAACGTGGTCTATGAAGCAGGAGGATACACGTCGATTGGAGGCTTTTGAAATTTGGATTTGGAGAACAATGGAGAAGGTGAAATAAACCGAAAGGAAAACAAATGAGGAAATGCTAGGTATGGTGGGGAGGAGAGGGGACTGTCTGGAGAAATCATAAGGAGGCAGGAATAATGGATGAAAGGTGTATTGAGTGGCAGTGGGATGTTGAAAACGGTAATAGAGGGGAGAATGTTAGGCAAACGAGGAAACGGCAGGAACAGGATAGGGATATTAGACGAGATGAAGGGAGGAAGGAAGTACACAGAGGAACCTGATGTAGAGTAGGTTCCTGGAATGTACGAGTATTTTGTTAGGAGTCAGAAAATATTTATTTGGTAGTTGTGTTCATCCAAAAACCTACCTTAACCGGTAGAGTACGTAATTGTAATAATAAAGTGTACGAGATCTTGGCACGTAGCTTGATCTTTAATGTACACCACAAGAAGTAAGCAAAAAAATAAATAAGGAAGGAATCATCGGTGGCATGCGGATACACGAAGAAAAGAGATGCTCCATAAGAAAGGGAATTAGGGAAGTTCAGAGAAAATACCAAATAACATTGGGAAATGGGATTAAAATGTTTTCGTCTGAGGCCTCTGAAATACTAAGTGAATGTGTGCTGGACTACTGCCCTCGTAGCAAGTAAGTGGACTACCAATCGAGACTAAGGAAGGGGAACCTCGATAAATCGGGAAAGTTGAACGGTTTCTGTGCCAGAGATCGCCAGCGACAATGGAGGAGTTGTTATCAGGATGGTCCACGAGCATTTTTGTTCATCAGGAGATAAAATCAACGGCGAATAAGAGTTGCCTGGTCGCAACGGAAATCGTTTGGAAAAATCCCTGAACAATGTTCCGCGGCAGTGGGAATTCGTGAAGCGGAGCAGGAAGGGAAACAAAAGCGAAGGCTGAGTCGTCATTTATAAACAGCTCCATTCTACTGGAGAATGTACATGCCGCCCTTTCACGAGGTAGGTCAAAATAACAATGACACCTCAGAGGACGCACTCCCTCTCAGTCACTTCCTCCATACTGCTCTCCGTACTCTCCTGCTTTTCGCTCTTGGGTCTCACACATTCCTGTCACACACGGCCTTCCATTCCTACAAATGCCTCGTGTCTCGGGAGCAAACCCGGTCCACCCACCCTCTCATATCATCATTTTTTGCTCATGAAACTCTTTGGCGATTTGCCTGCAAACCACAATGAGACTCAGCCAACAGCATGGAAAACTCGTTTCATAGAGAATGACACAAATACTAAAAAAGGAAAAAACTATCAAAAACTGCGACGTGTGGGGAAGCGGCAATTAAAAGCGAAATGACGAGAATAAGGGTAAAACCAATGGGACGCCATTACAGAGCAGAAGATGAGGACCGCAGGGGGAGCGGACGGGAGGGGCAGGCGGAGAGGCAACTTGCAGCACACCATCCGCACTTTCTCATTTGTCGTTTAAAATTTCACTCTCATTTCAGTGCATAGGCTCATTGATTCATTGATCGGTTTTAACTTTTTATTTTTGAACAACAAGAGAGATACAGTGACCATTTAGAATACTCATTCTCTTTGCTGCGAATATGATAACGATACTGTAAATAACGTGTGTGCCCGTCTCCTCCATCGTCCCTCCATCGTCACTCTTCATTCGATTCCGCTGCTGCGAGGGCGGGGCGACCCCTGCACCCCCGTCATCCCCTGGGGGCAGCAGCCCCTGTGGTGGTGCGCACGTCCTGGAATCGGGGGTGGGTGGGGCGGCGAACGAGGGCGGGGGCGTTTCGGACGCCTTCCATCACGCTGCGTGCTCCACGGATTCCTTGGACGGTTGCGATGGCGGCGGGAGAGTGTGCCGGAGGGGGGACCCCTGTGCGGGGGTCGCTCCCCCGGGGGCGGGACGGAGGAATGCCGGGAGACGAATACTTTGCGCGAGTGTGGGTCGCTGGAATGCGGCCCGCCCCCCTAGGTAAAAATCCCAAGACTCTTGCAGGGGAGAAATAACAGCTGCAAGACAGATGACGCACGAGAAGAAGACAAAATTAGTTGGAATAGGACCATAGGACAGTTGAGGACTTGTTAGGTTATTAGACAATTAGGGCAATGTTGAGGACAGAAAATTAGAGAATATTAACCGAGAGATGGAAAGAGGCAAAATAGATATTTTAAGGCCATGCGAGGTGAGATGGAAGGATAGCGGGGATTGCTGGAGTGATCATTTTAAAATAGTATACAGCGGCGGGGACGATAGCCAACGAGGGTTAATAAAAATTGTCAATTTTCCACAAAATAAAATTTTTAATGCGACCGGTTTCGATGTAACTACATCAACTTCTGGTGACAGTCATAACTCAGTCTCTAGTATATATGCTGAACAGCTAATGAGTGACGACGTGAGGGGGAGGAGAAAGCACCGCGCGTCCTTCCACCTCCCCTCCCTCTATCCTCCATTTTCCACTACACACCAACTAGCAACCTTACTAGCTTTCCAGCATATATACTAGACACTGAGTTATGATTGTAACCAGAAGATGATGTAGTTACATCGAAACCGGTCGCATTAAAAATTTTATTTCGTGAAAAATTTGCCAATTTTTATTAATCATGATATTCCACCGTATCACGCCTCAAACGTCTCTTTTTAGGCAACGAGGGGTTACCGTCATATAAAATAAAGAGGTAGGGGGAAGCGTAGTCAACATAGAGCAAGCACCAGATAGAATATTAGTAGCAGATATAAAGCAGAACCGACGAACTTGGTCATTGTTCAGGTATACACGCCACCGAGCAACCACAAGGAGGAAGAAGTCAATAGGATATACGATGAGTTAGAGGATATAATCGCGTGTGTTCCTGCAGAGAAACATTTGATAGTGATGGGGGATTGGAATGCGACGGTAGGCGAAGGAAGAGAGGGTGGTGAGGTGGGGGAGTATGGGTTAGGCACGAGGAATGAACGCGGGAAAAAAGCAATTGAATTCTGCAGGAGACAGGGGTTAGTCATCACCAACACACGGTTTAGACACCACAAAGGTGTAGGTATACATGGAAAATGCCAGGTGACTCAGAAAGGTATCAGTTAGATTATATTATGATTAGGCACAGGTTTAGGAACATTTTGATAAAACGAGGCAGATGTGTGCGCGTTGTTTGTGTGAAAGAAAAAATTAAAGACTATCATGTGAGATATATGGACTCACTTAAAATTAACAGAGTAATACAAGCCGACAGGTAACGGCCTGGAGTTTTAATTTTAATTAAGACCAGGCGGGAGAGAATACATTGTTTGGGGAAAGACTTAAATGTTAAATAAGACTATGAGTAGAGTAAAATGGTATGAGTAAATAACGGGGAATATAAACATCTAAGGAATTAAACACGTACAAGTGCACCGATAAATACATTGATATCAGTAAATTAATACACAAAGGGTTACGGATATCAGGCGCGCCGGAAAATAATCCAATTCTAGAAGAGAAAATACGATAATGATGGCTTAAAATTAAAGACATAGGATAGACTCATAGGCGAGCTACGTCCTTAGGCAGTGTGATAGTGTGCTTCTTATCAAGGTCATAATCCCATATCTTTATCAAAAGAGGATATCCAATCGTTGCGATCGAACAATAAAATCTTTATCAATTCACGGAAGAAATCCGTGAAGGTCGGGAGGCATGTGCGGCGCGAACCTCGGCCATCCGCGTGAATCATTCGGCAAGCCGCGAACGGCCTTCTTTTGAATTGTTTCGAGACAGTGCCAAATTGTCTTCTGAATCACGAACAGGGAATCTAAACTCCGCATTCAGAAACGCAAAAGAAACTGGCCCCCCTACCCTGATGTGTGAATGTCACACACCGTCGGGCTTAGTACATGGGTGATCTCTACCATCACCCACTAAACCGACCTTCGGGTTCATTACTGCGTTTTTTCTATAAATATACATATATACATACACACACGCAAGGTGTGTTAAAAAAAATGAGAATTTTAATTTTTTCGGACAATAATATTTATTTACACTTATACAATGATGTTGTCACCTTCAAAAAATTCCCCATTGGAGATTACACACTTGTGCCAGCGCTTCTTCCGATCCCCGAAACACTTCTCAAACTCGACCTTTGAGATATTCTTTAGTTCTTTCAGCGATGCGTTTTTAATGTCATCTACGGCTGTAAAACGACGGCCCTTCAAGGTTCTCTTAATTTTTCGATAATAGGAAAAAGTCACACGGAGCCATATCTGGCGAATATGGAGGCTGGGACATCGTTAGAGTATTGTTTTGGCCAAAAATTCACGAATAAACAACGAAGTGTGAGACCTTGGGATGGAGCGGATCTATGTACGGCGCGGAAACGTGGTCGCTGAAGCAGGGGGATAGATGTAGATTGCAGGCTTTCCAAATGTGGGTGTGGAGAAGAATGGAGAAGGTGAAATGGACCGAAAGGAAAACAAATGAGGAAGTACACCAATGATACACCGTCTAATCGTCCTGGACGGTGTATCATCCGTTACTGTAAAGGTCACGTCAAGTGTACCACAAGGAAGTGTCATAGGCTCCCTGCTATTCCTTATTTACATAAATGACCTCAGTCCCGTAGTTAATAGCAAGCTCCGTCTTTTCGCCGATGATGCAGTAATTTATGGGGACATTCGAAGTCACAAAGACAGAGTCGTGTTAGCCAACGGCCTAGATGCAATTCAAACTTGGTGCGATACATGGCAATTGGAATTAAATTTGAAAAAATTCATAGTGATATATTTTTGCGAAAAGAGTAATTCCCTCCCTAATAGTTTCCAGGTGAAACAAACATAATTAGCAGGGGTAGATTCCTTTAAATACTTGGGTGTAACAATTCCTCACAATCCGTCCTTGGGAAAACACGTACGCGAAATATGCGGTCGTGCTAATTAAAAATTGGGATTTGTTAAAAGAGTGTTTAGGTAAATGCGACGAAAAAATGAAGGAACGATGTTTCCTTGCCTTGGTCAGGTCCCACCTAGAGTAGGCTGCCAGTATATGGGATCCTCAAAACATTAATTTGATTTCGGAATTAGATGGAGTTCAGCGGAGGGGGGCCAGATTTGTCAAACATTGTTATGACCAACGCAGCTGCGAATCTACTTTGCTAGACAATTTAGGTTACGATTATCTTAGGCAGCGGCGTTTAAAATATAGATTAAATTTATTAAAAACATTTAAAGATGGGCCCTTTTCCGATGACATCAAGAATATAATACGAACCCCAACGTATTACGGTCGGAGGGATCACGAATGTAAGATTAGAGAGATAGACTGCAAGACTGACAAGTTCAAAATGTCATTTTTTCCTAGACCGCTAAGAGACCAGAATGCTTGTAGTCGAAAAACCCCAGGAGTCAGTTTCTTACATTAAGTATTAACGTACAGGTTAGGGACTGCGCGACGACATATTATTACATAATCTACCGGTTAAGGTAGGTTTTTGGATGGACACAACTATCTAACAAATATTTTGTAACTCCAAACAAAACCCAATCCAGTAACCTAATCTACATCAGGTCCCTCTTCATCTCATTGCCCTTCTTTCCTCCCTTCATTCCATCCAACATCCCTATCCTGTTCCTGCTCTTTCCTCGCTTGCCCAACATTCTCCCCTCTATTACCTTCTTCAAAATTCCACTACCGCTCAATACGCCTTTCATCCATATTTCCTGTCTCCATAGGATTTCTTTCAACAAACCCCTCTCCTTACCCACCCTCTCCAGTACTTCCTCATTTGTTTTCCTTTCGGCCCATTTCACCTTCTCTATTCTTCTCCACACCCACATTTCAAAAGCCTCCAATCTACGTCTATCCTCCTGCTTCAGTGACCACGTTTCCGCGCCGTACGCTCCATATCAGAGTTTTTACGAGTCCTGTCATAACATCCCTACTCAACGTCCACGTCATCAACTCCCTCCTCCTTGAGAAAGCCTCCTTGCCTAGCGCAATTCTTCTCCTTACGTCCCTACCACTTTGACCGTGTTGGTCCAGAACAATTCCGAGATATGTAAACTGCTCTACCTGCTCTATTTTTTCCCCGCCTAATTTAATATTTAGCTTAGCCTTTTTTCTTCCTGGAAAATCGCATAACCTTTGTTTTATTAATATTGATTCTCATCCCATATTTATCGCACTGAACCTCCAATTCACTCAACAATGCTTGCAACCCCTTGGCTGACTGAGCAACTGATGCTTGATCATCAGCAAACCTAACCGATTTTACGAATTCCCATCCGACTTTCATTCCTACCTCCAGTTCCTCCCATGCCTCTTTAATCATTTCCTCCACATATACATTGAACAGCACCGGTGACAATGGACAACCCTGCCTTACACCTCTTCCTAGCACTGCCCATCCGGACTCTCAGTTCCCCACTTGCACCTGAGCTGTCTGAGACATGTACAGGTTGCGGATCAATCTCCTGTCCCTCCAATCCATTCCTATTTTCTGCAATACACGCATTTATTTTTCCCAATTTACTCTATCAAATGCTTTTTCGAAATCTACAAAACAGGCAAATACGTCCTGATTATATTCTATATTCCTCTCGATTAGTGATCTCATTACTGAAATGGCATCACGCGTACCTCTGCCTTTCCTAAACCCAAACTGATCATCCCCTAAGTAATCATTTGCCTTACTCTCTATCCTTTTGTTGATCATCCTGAGAATAACGTTAGCTGCGTGAGATATCAAACTTATTGTTCTGTAATCGTCACACGATGTAGCCTTTACCTTTTTCGGAATAGGCGATCTCACAAAATCTTCCGGCCAGATTCCTTCCTCATAGATACTACGAATCAGTCCATATAGAGTCTTCCTCCCACAAGAAGCCTAAGCTATCTTCTTCTACGTCATATTCCTTTTCTATGTCTAACCTTGTCGGCCTAAGTTCTTTACCATACAGTGTTTCTATATATTCCTTCCATCTCTCTTGGATTTTTCCTGGTTCAACTATTATCTTACCCCACTTATCTTTGACTGTTAGCACAGATCTTGCCTTCTTAGTTCCCGATAAAAACTTAACCTTGCTGTATAGAGCACCAATTTCACCCTTCTTCAGTAAAATTTCCATATCCTCGCATTGCGTTTTCCACCATTCTTCCTTTGCTTTATTTGTGGCCCTTTTCAATTTATTTTTTCACTTTTTGTACTTCATTTTGGCTAACTCTGTGTTTAAATTTTTCCATCTTCTTCTCTCATCCATCTTTGCAATCATCTGATCTATTACCCTTGGTTCCCTTATCCTTTTCCCATTAACGGTTCCTATAGTGTCTTTCGCGACTTCGATATCCCTTGATTGATACATTCCAATTTTTCTCCGATAGTACTCAGTTCTTTACCGTCATCCTTCATTTTCTCTACGGCCTGCTATTACTCCTTCTTCGTTAATCCGTGTAATGCTTCTAAATTCCATTTCCCAACCCGCCGCCCCTACCTTATCTTCTTGAAACGGATGGAACATTTCATAAAAACTAAATTGTGGTCAGAGTCCGCATCCGGTCCTGGGAAACTGTCCTGGGAAATTTTCCTGTCGTAGATATATTTTATATTTTTTTTCTTACAGGTTCCCCCCCTTTCCCTATCTATTTGAATAAACCCCAACCCTCTCATCCCTTACCCTTTCCTCCTGGTGTTACACCCCCTGCCACACACCTTTTTTGGTGGCTCGCAGTGTATTTATGTAGATGTAGATGAATCGAACCCGGGAGCTTCCAGTCAGTAATCCAACGCTCTACCTCCTGGACTGCCACGACCCACACGCGCACACACACTCGCACATAAAATATATATATATATATATACATGATGTGGAAGCACTCACGAGATCAATATAACATTTGTACGGCACAACAGATCACAGAATAAAATAGATAACACGTGTCGACAATGTCTCCTTACAATGTTGTCAAATCTATGCAATTCTTTCTTCCAAGTGGGTCTCAAACTTCCGCACTCTCACCCTTTCCCGCCACCTCTTCCCATACCACCCCCAGTCTTTCAATATATGTATGACCTCCGAAGCATTTACAAACTTCCCCTCCTCCCAAAAGTCTCCCGGTTTTCCCCAGGTGCCAACCACCACCGAAGGGTTCATACACACTTCCCCCCCTCCGACAATTCTCATAACATTGTGAACGTTTCGAACACTAGCCTGTCTGAGAACGAAATTTCTGTACTATTTGAAGGCCTATCCTTCTCTCCAACTCCAAAAATCAACCAAATTAACATACTCACAGATACACTCAATTTTTGCCGAAACCTTCGATGGTGCGCATTTTGGAAAGCACAAAGCAACTCGTCTAGTAAAATTAAAACCAATCCCGCAATCAACAATTTCCGCCCGGCCTCAACTCATGAGCCAAAACCCCTTCCAAGTAATTATGCTGTGGAAAGCTTCATGCGTCTTCTTCTCCAAAATGTCATTAATAAATCCTTCACACAATCTCTAAAGCCAAGAAATAACCTTTCCATAAACGAACGTCATGCGGTAAAAACCCTAACGGCCAATCCCAACATCTTTGTTACCACCGCCGATAAAGGTTCCTCAGTTGTGATTCTAAACACCCATGACTATATTTACAAAGCCCTCAGTCACTTCAGCGACACATCTACCTATACCACTCTCACCGACAACCCTACTTCAAACTTCCAAAAGGAAATTCGGTCTTTCCTCCTCCAATTTGGACCAGAAGAAGGCCTAACCTCCCAAGATATACTATATCCCTACTCACACCTTCAAACCCCAGAACACCTAAGTCTTATATCCTCTCAAAAATACACAAATCTTACATCCCCTGTCACCCTATCACCACCTATAACCTATTGCCCTCTTATTGCCCTCTTTCATGAAAGAAATATCACGTCCTCCACCGTTTAAATGTTGTCTCCATTCCCTCTACCTCCAACGTGCATATGCCCACCATCGACGTCACCTCCCTCTCTACTTCTATTCCCCATGTAAAAGGCCTATCCTCCCTCCGACACTATCTTTCTCCACGTCCCCACCGCAGTGCCCCTCTACCGAATTTCTCCTCAATCTAGCCACTTTCGTCCTGAACAAAAATTCATTCTCCTTCCCAAACGGTTTTTTCTTCAAACCAAAGGAACAGTGATGGGAACGAGGATGGCGCCATCGTACGCAAATCTCTTCATAGGCCATCTTGAAGATAATTCCTTTCCACCGCAACCCTTCCAGCCTCTTTTCTGGGTCCGCTACATTGACGACATTTTTATGCTCTGGACACACGGCTCTGATTCTCTTGACAATTTCTTGTCGGCCTTAAATTCTTCTTTCACTGTTAAATTCACTTCTTCCATTTCAGACTCCACCATCACCTTTCTTGACACAGACATCTCAATTCACAATAACAAATTCACCACTTCAGTACACATCAAAGACACTAATCATCAACAATATTTACACTATACCAGTAGTCATCATTCTCATACCAAACGCTCAATTCCCAACTCTCTCTCTCTATCCGCGGACATCGGATTTGCAACACCACAACTACCCTCAACAAATACCTCCACAATCTACACCATGCACTCCACAAACGCGGTTACCCAGAAAAGCTCCTACAGGATTAAATCTACCGCTCCACCCGACCACACACACCACAGAATGACAACCCCACATCTGACGCTGGACTCAACCTTTGCACAACCTATTTCCCCGGTTCCCACAGACTGAAAACCATTCTCAAGGAACTTTATCCTATATTACATGACAATGACGCGACCACATCCTTACTGCCCTAATGCCCCTCTGTCGCTTACAGACGACCAGCCAATCTCAGAAACCTTCTGAGATCCACCAACCCTTTGACACCCTGCCCTGACAAATTTCCACATATTTCCCCTACCTGCAATCGCCCCCGATGTAAAACATGTCTCCTAATCAGATCTGCTCCCCTCTCCCCACATCCCCTCATTGTCCCTTCACCCCGTTCCCACGCTATTTGCCTCTCAAAAAATATTATCTATCTTTGGTTGTGCAAACAATGCACCTCATTCTACATAGGTGAATGCATTACCCCCTTATCCTTCCGAATGAACAATCACCACTACTCATGTAATTCTGCTTCACTCTCTTCTCTTCCTATCCCTTTACACGCAAGTTCACACAACCTATCATTTGACGAATGCTTTTCCCTAACAGTTCTAGAATCCCTACCTGATTCAGCCACCAACATAGAGGTGAGAACTCGCGAATCCGCATACCTCCTATACTTCCGATCCTTTAAATTTCCCACCCTTAACCGCCATCTTTAATTTCTTTCCCAACAGTCCCTAAACCTTCCGCCCCCCCCTCCCCTCCCCAGGCACTCTTCCCTCAAAACCTCTCAGTCTGACCTGAAGAAGGCTTCGGAGTACGCCGACAGCTCAAATCATCTACTGTGTGAGTGTCCTTTTACGTGTTATCTGTTTTATTCTGTGTTCTATTGTGCCGTCCAAAAGTTATATTGCTCTCGTGAGTACTTCCGCATCACCTATATATATATAAATATATAAATATATATATATATATATATTTGAAATTCCAATGAATTACCCCAACCATTTCCAACATAGGCTGCGCCAATTCCGTATTCATGCTGATAAGGAAGCCCAATGTGCTAGATATTCCGAGTTTTTCACCTAATGTTTGTCTCTAGGTATTTCCCAATGGCCTTGTTATCAAAATACCCCTTTCCGGTGTCCCACCTAGCTTTCACCCGCACTTACACAAATTCATTTTTCATATCATATGCTCATATTGCGACAATCACGCGGACTCACGCGTCTGACTACCTGAAATCCAATCTAATTCATCTCCATCCGTAACATTCACCTCCACAATTCCGTCACTTAACCGTATACTTTCTTTGGCACTTCGAAATCTCACTCGAAGACGCGAGGGCCTCCAAAAATATCTCCTCTCTTTTCCAGTCTTTTTCCGCGTG